>WMED01001426.1:11991-27687 GCA_019650415.1 Pipa parva
AAATATAACAGTTCAGGACCTTTGACAATAGCATCACATCCCTAATATTCAAATAGAAAAGTTTTACAAATTATCACACTGTATAAAGAGAGAGAAAAAAAAAATCAAGCTACTGTATTAGATGCCCACAGTGCTATTTATTGACAACACAACTCAGTGGTGTAACTACTACTGCCCTCCCCACACCTTAGCTCCCCCAGACCAAAAGATGAAGGACCTTATTGACTAAACGCTGAATAGTTGCATATAGCTCTAAATTTGCGTCTATTCGTCACTTCCCCATTTTCTCTCATTAATCAAACTCAGCGACACAGTGATGACGCGACCAGTTTGGGATACTACAATAGTCATGATCTTATGGGGCACAGGTACTTATACTATTGAGCAAGAGAGGGTTATTCTCTAAAGTCAGAATTGTTGTGTAAAGGAGTGAATTCGCCAGCTAAAGACAATCACAATAGACTAATACTGTCACAGTCGCATATTTATAATGAGAATATTGTCAGAGTCACGACTTTACAACGGGAGAATTGTCGCAATCATGGATTTGCTATGAGAATCCACTGTTTGGGAATTTGACAGTCAGATTTGGACTTTAGAGAATAACCCCCTCAAACTCCATGCAGATGAAGTCCAGGGTGGAAACCCTGAACCCAGAACCCAGCGCTGCAAAGGCAGCAATACTAATCACTGAGCCACCACACAGCATAATGACTGTTTACAAGTAGTACTGTTTATCAATTGCAGGGACTAAACACTAACTGGGCATAGTGCCAAACTGGTCAGTCAGTATACCACTAAAACTCCTGACAAGCAGCCACATGTGACATCAGCTGGGCAAGGTGGTGCGTCATCCAGCATATAGATATATATAGATGACATAATATGTATCTGGCGAGGCACCCATGCAGAAGCCGCATCTTTTATTGCATATTTGAATGAGAATACGGCCGGTCTCAGTTTGACCATGGAATACAATCCAAACAGAATTGAGTTTACGGAACATTTCTATTAGCACTAAAGCTACATCACCAATTATAACTACCTCTATATACAGGAAGGAAATGTCCACCAACTCACTCTTGAGGGCCACGAGTTGTCACCCTACAAATACATTTAAATCGGTACCCATAAGTCAATTCTTGAGGTTACGCCGTATTTGTTCAATTGATGTTGATTTTGAGTTGAAAGCGAAAGATCTTAAGGCTAGACTCAAAGCAAGAAATTATCCAGACCATCTGATAGAGAAAGGTTACCTAAGAGCACACCGCGTTACACGAGTGTCCTTACTTTATCCACCTTCTACAGGAGTGACCAAAACATCTAATACTCACGATATACCAGAATCACATGACAACATCAATAAGAATAATCATATACAAGAGTTGAGTAAACGGCAACAAAATAAAAAGGACAATAGGCACTTTGATTTCAAATCAAAGCTAAAATTCATCACTCAATTTAGCAGACAATACCATAGTATTAAAATTAGAATTTCAAAAAATTTACCAATTCTGTATAACGATGATGAATTGAAAGATATCTTAAAAGATGGGGTTAGCTATATAACAAGTAAAGCACCAACATTTTCAAATATGATTTCACCCTCTGATCTAAGAATAGATAAAAAACGAAATATGGCTCAGTCATACGGGGAATTACAAATGTGGTTCCAGGAGATGCTTATGTTGTGAACATATGGTAGTGGCTGACTCCTTTCACAGCAGTGTTAACATTAAGGAATACAAAATAAAAGGATATATCAACTGTAAGACCAAAGGAGTGGTCTATTTGATCACATGCAGCGAATGTCAGGTACAATACGTGGGACGCACAACCCGCTCGCTTTGTGAGCGGGTTAGAGAACATCTGAATAATATTAAAAACAAGAAGGATACCGTAGTCTCAAACCATTTCAATACACACATAAGCACAGGTCGAAACCTATTAGTACAAGGTATAGATAGAGTCAGACTGGGTCATAGAGGGGGTGACCATTTGAAATTGTTGAACAAAAGAGAAGCCTATTGGATATTTCAACTGTGCACAAGACAACCATTGCAAGGGCTCAATTTAGCATGGGATTTACAGCTATTGGTGGATTGATTATTTCAATTAGTTAAATAGCTAGACAATTTCAATATTACTATCCCATCATTTTTTGCAAATCATTAAATAAAACTATGTGTGCATGGTCACCATTTTTACGATTGTAAATACATATTAAATAGAGCATAATTTATATGAGTTTCTTTCTAACATGGATGTATATGTACATATTAACTTTTATATTAATACCCCTATAGTAGTATTTTATACATATTGCACAATAACAAGATATTATCAATATTTTTAACGTTTAGCACATTTAGAATTTGAATGTTTTAGTTATGGACCAATCATTGAACTTTTCTATTCTCACATTTTTTCACTTGTTGCACTTATACATAATTTAAATGGGATATTTTTCATCAATCTGGCGAATCACATTCCAGTACATTAACAGTAATACACAGTACACCATGGGGTTTTTCTCACTCAAATAGATAGCATAATTTGCTTCATTATGCATTTTACATCACTCTTCAGAACTTTATTCACTTTCACTTAACTTTGAAACACAGTTTAACACTTACACCTTTGTTGTAGTTTCACCTATCATAATTTTATGTAGTACTGTATCATTAACACAGTATTATGGTTTTACGGTTTTAGCAATATGCTATTTTTTAACATATTTATTATCATCATCTAATTAATTATATGTGACATACGATTGGGTAAAATTACAAAAATATACTCATTTATCCAGTAAATCTAGATCCATGTACCAAGAAGAGATTTACTCTAATACGAATTAAATTAAACTATATCCCTCTTAGGTCAATGAAAAATAAATAAAGGAGGTTTAAGAATTAATTTTTTTTATTAACTTTTATTGATCAAATTTTACTTCATCCATGTATTGGCTTCATAATATTTTGCCCTA
This sequence comes from Pipa parva, assembly GCA_019650415.1. Lineage (NCBI taxonomy): Eukaryota > Metazoa > Chordata > Amphibia > Anura > Pipidae > Pipa > Pipa parva. The sequence goes on from WMED01001426.1 coordinate 14,981, forward strand.
TTTTTTATAAAATATACGAAATATCAGAAAAATTAATAATAAATAAGATACAGTGGTACCTCGGTTTTCAAACGACTTGGATTTCAAACAAATTGGTTTTCAACCACGAAATTCGAGAAAATTTTGTCTTGGAATCTGAACAAATATTTGGAACTCAAACACCCGAGATGAGCAGAATGGCATTCGCAGCATCAATACAAGTCAATCTGCGATTGGATTTCTTATGGGATAAATTGTTTTGGTTCTCAACCAAATTTGCTTCTCAACCGCACTTCCAGAACGAATTGTGGTTGAGAATCAAGGTATCACTGTGTATATATATCCATACTTCAATACTCTATCAATGTCTTCTTTTAATGTGTCTAATTCTATATATATATTAAAAATGGATCATGTTTGTTACACATCACTACATTAATTGTATTCTAGCCATCCCAAATTGTATGATATAATGCTTGTCTCACTGAGTTGATCTAATGTTTCAATGTTTAAGTATATAAAGAATCGTACTTATGTATCAAATACATAAATTATAACCACATGTTGCTAAGGTTCACAAGCCACATCCATTGCAATGCTACATAATCAGCTACATGATCTCTTATGAGATTGTGAATTTAGTAAAGTATAGAGAAGCTTTTGGCTGTACGCCTTGGTTATTTTGATATTAACTGATATGCCCGGGCAGGAGGCGCGCCATGGATTGATTATTCACAAAGTTGAGAGACAGAAGTTGTGTGGAGAGCACCGCAATCCACAGATCGATACTCCCCATCTAGTCACATGACCCTGAGAAAACCCGGATGTGCCCGGTGTTCGTAACAAGGGTGGACTGGGTGGACAAGGGTGGACTGGCACATCGAAGCGGTAGGAACAGTGTGGGAGAATATATACCAACTTCTCCTGCATTGTTAACACTATGCGTGGCATACCCGATTGGCTAAGTACAGTGCCGGTGACATTGATATTGAATATACACACTTGGCCGCGGATGTGCCGGTTACCTATTTTGACAGCTTGTAATTGTTTTGACAGTAGCTGTGACAGCTGGACACTGTGGGGCGGCACCCAGCATTGCAATGGAGGAGTGGTAATGGACCGGAAGCACCTGTAACATCCTAAGGTATTTAAATTTGTATGTTTGTTCAAGCCATGAGTAAGCACTTGTAGTGTGAAACGCATAGGCATAATTTTTTTGATTTTAACCTCTTTTTAACTGAACCTATGTGGTTATAATAAAGAGACTTTTTATGTTCCAGAATCTTTTTCTCGTCATCCAGTGGGCCCCATTCAGCTCACTCTGGTGTAAGACATAACATTAACACTTTCATCTTCTGTGAATGATATGGAAGGGAGAGAGAGGTGTATTGAAAATGCAATTCTCCTTAAGGATGACCACAATGCATGGACGCCCCACTATGTACTCTCTATGGCCACACAGAGTGACCCCTAACAGGTGTCGGTGTCTCATGGAAAAATAGGAAAGGAAGTGGTTTCCAACTGCACATATTGCTAGGGCACTTTGGTAACCAGTAATTGGGACTAAAGTAGGAAGTGGAGGCACCAGTAACTCAAATATGGCTCCTATCACCTTTAAGCGGGTCCTGTGGAGTACTCAGTTAATTTATTTGGTAGGATTTCTCATGAGACATTGGAAATACCAGTCTGTTAAAAAAAAATAATCGGGAGAATTCATCAACATGGACATTTATAAGAGGTTAGTAACTCATAGAAACCAATCAGCAGTTAGCTTTCACTGGTATAGGGGAAACTAAAATTCTGAATTCTAACTTCTGCTTGGTTGCAATGGGTTACTAGACGTCTGTAAACGATTGCACCTGTTGATGAATTCGCCTGTATATTCCCTAACTCCAGAGTCAATTGCTGCTACCCTCAGTATTCCGGGAGTGATTGGAGCTGTAGGGCAACATTAGACTCATGGCTTGAAAAGAACTCTTCATTCTTCCAGTTGTCCTATAAAAGCTGACAACTCACACAGCTCTCTGAATACAAAGAAGTATGCAATGCCTTTTACAGCCTTTTATTTTATCCAGCCTGACCTTCAGCACCAGAAATAAAACACAAACACACACAACCCTTCGGAATTTATACTTCTGAGTGTCTTAAAATATTAATGTGCTTCAATAATATATTTGCTTCCGTAAGATCAGAACTGATTTGACTTCCAGTCCACGGCAGGAGCAAATATTTTCAAGGATTATTAGGCAAACAATAAGTGTTCTACATAGTGATAGGGTTTTCTAAATAAATAAAATCAGCGCGCACCCTGCGTCCTCTCTTACGTTTCCTGGTGAATAAGCACCGATTACCATAATTGCGCTAGACCTCCGCTCAATGGAAAAATACAGCCTTTCCAAAGAACATACTGAATTTACACTCTTTTTTTTTTTAATTTGGACCTGGGGAAATTCTCTATAATTTGGCTAAAGGATTATCATTGATTTTCGTCACTTTTTGTAACTCAGGGTGAGGAGATTTATATTCTGCAGGGTCCGTGATCTTCTGATTTAGTTCTGTAAATAGGAAACTAAATCTAAAAAATGTCTCTCCCAGGGTTTCATAAACATTATAAGCATTCGTCAAGCTTTTCGAATGACCCCAGAATTTTTCTTCAATGATGGGGGTGTTAGACATAATAAAACAAGACCTTACTGAACCCTGAAATGAAACCTTTTTTTTTTTAATTGAATCCTTGAGGTTTACTTAAGAATGAGTAACTCTAGCAGTGGATTTGTGACTTTGGTCTCATGGGAATTTAGTGAAACTGTTGCTTAGCATAATTATTATTAACTTGTACTGCATATAATGGGGTAAATTACTCCCCTCAGTCGGATCGGCCGGAGTGTCAGCAGCTGTCTATGCACCTGTCTCCACCTTTGCGTCTGTCTTTGTCGTTCAGTCTACATTGCATGGTACAAATTAGTGTAAAGCTGATTTCATTTCATTCCACTGCAGCACTACAATCCTCTTCACTTCCTGCTTCCTCTTCAACATCACTGATGTGAGCAAGTGCAGAAGCAGTATGGCACAGGAGACAAAAGAGCTTTTAATTAATTTCTCCTTTACACAGTTAAGCGACAGCCAAATTGGAGATATCAATATCACTTTTTTAGAGTAGTTTTAAAGAATTTTGCACTGTACATCACTGGCTATTATTTTTGCAGGGAAAACAATTTGATTGATACAGTGCATTGTAACTTTGCTGAGTATATAAACCTGTAATGTAACTTTTGGTTACACGGTTTTCTAACTGCTGTAATGGGGATTTATTGATTGTAAACTTGTTCATATTTCATTTCTATTGCAGATCAGCTCTGGTTCTTACAATTCTTTCAGGAAAGTGAAACCCTTCTGTCCCTTTACAGACTGGACACGTGCAGTGCTCTGTCCCTTTACAGACTGGACACGTGCAGTGCTCTGTTCCTTTACAGACTAGACATGTGCAGCGCTCTGTCCCTTTACAGACTAGACACGTGCAGTGCTCTGTCCCTTTACAGACTAGACACGTGCAGTGCTCGAACAAGTAAGTGGACAGTGGCAATCACTGTCGAATGCATAGTGTGGCGTAGTAAGGTGGATAGAAGTTGGATGAGAAGTCATGCAGAGTGAGGCAAATTCCACAAGTGAAGGGCAGTGACGTCAGACTCACCATTATCCCACTAACTGTATTCTGTAAATATTCTGTTTCTATGTCACCTTGTCCCTAGGTCATGTCATTTAGTTGTCATTGTCACTTTTGAATGAATAGTCACCTTATGCAACACTGGAACCCTGCCAAAGTCAAACAGGTGAATTCAAAGCAGTTCACTGTGTCGTATTCACATCGTCACATCTCACTGCTCCACTTAGTCAATAATAGAAGTACCTGTGCATGTGTACGCAAAATGATTTGAACAGCTCCGTATGTTCGCGACTGTTGTAGATGCCTTAATTGGTCACATATTTGCCACTTGGCAGAGTTTGCTCAATAAGCGAACATGGGGAAGTGGAGAATAGATGCAAATTCACATCTGTACATAACTATTCAGACTTTTTAAAGTGAGTTCCTCAATCTTCAGATTGACTATATATAGACAATAGATATAAACATCATATATAGACATCAGATATAGACAACAGATATAGACATCAGATTAGACATCAGATTAGACATCAGATTAGACATCAGATATAGACAACAGATATAGACAACAGATATAGACATCAGATATAGACATCAGATATAGACAACAGATATAGACATCAGATTAGACATCAGATATAGACATCAGATATAGACAACAGATATAGACATCAGATATAGACATCAGATATAAACAACAGATATAGACAACAGATATAGACAACAGATATAGACATCAGATATAGACATCATAGACATCAGATATAGACAACAGATATAGACATCGGATATAGACATCGGATGTAGACAACAGATGTAGACATCAGATGTAGACAACAGATATAGACATCAGATATAGACAACAGATATAGACAACAGATATAGACATCAGATATAGACAACAGATATAGACAACAGATATAGACATCAGATTAGACATCAGATATAGACAACAGATGTAGACATCAGATGTAGACATCGGATGTAGACAACAGATGTAGACATCAGATGTAGACAACAGATATAGACATCAGATATAGACAACAGATATAGACAACAGATATAGACATCAGATATAGACAACAGATATAGACATCAGATATAGACAACAGATATAGACATCAGATATAGACAACAGATATAAACAACATAGGTGTGCGCAGGCCATTTCATTAGGGTGCGCCCCTAAAGAAAAAAATCTTAATGCTAGGTTCTCACTGGCATTTTTATACATGGTGTATCATCCTGCATGCTGCCATTGGGGGTGCCTGGGAACACCAGTCACACCCTGTGCACAATCCCATGTAGACAACACATATAAACGTTAGATATAGACATCAGATTTAGACAACAGATGTAGACAACAGATTTAGACAACAGATGTAGACAACAGATATAGACATCAGATATAGACAACAGATATAGACAACAGATGTAGACATCAGATATACAGTAGACAACAGATATAGACAACGGATTTAGACAACAGATATAGACAACAGATTTAGACTCTGTTAGGGACTCTGGTGACTGAAAGGATTTATAGCATTGGCAGACAACAATCCAAGGAGTTAAACTATTGTTATTAACTATTTAGCCTTGGCACTACTGGCTTACAGCTCCCATAATCCCATGTAAGATAATATTACCATACATTATCATAACAGGACCATAACTGCAAACTGGATTCCACAAAAGTTGGGACACTAAACAAATTGTGAATAAAAACTGAATGCAATGATGTGGAGGTGCCAATATCTAATATTTTATTCAGAATAGAACACAAATCACAGATCAAAAGTTTAAAGAGAATGTATCATTTTAAGGGAAAAATATGTTGTTTCAAAATGTTATAGCGTCAACAAATCTCAAAAGAGTTGGGACAAGGCCATTTTTTCCACTGTGTGGCATCCCCCCTTCTTCTTACAACACTCAACAGATGTCTGGGGACAGAGGAGACCAGTTTCTCAAGTTTAGAAATAGGAATGCTCTCCCATTCATGTCTAATACAGGCCTTTAACTGTTCAATCGTCTTGGGCCTTCTTTGTTGCAGCTTCCTCTTTATGATGTGCCAAATGTTCTCTATAGGTGAAAGATCTGGACTGCAGGCTGGCCATTTCAGTACCCGGATCCTTCTCCTACGTAGCCATGATGTTGTGATTGCTGCAGAATGTGGTCTGGCATTATCTTGTTGAAAAATGCAGGGTCTTCCCTGAAAGAGATGACGTCTAGATGGGAGCATATGTTGTTCTAGAACCTGAACATAGTTCTCTGCATTAATGGTGCCTTTCCAAACATGCAAGCTGCCCATGCCACAAGCACTCATGCAACCCCATACCATCAGTGATGCAGGCTTCTGAACAGAGCGTTGATAACCACTTGGGTTATCCTTATCCTCTCTGGTCCAGATGACATGGCGTCCCAGTGTTCCATAAAGAACTTCAAAAGTCCATCTTGGCTTCAGAGAGACACTGACACTCTGAGAAGCTTTTTTAATACCCAATCATGTTGTCAATTGACCTAATTAGTGTTAATTGGTTTTCCAGCTGTTCAATATATGCTCATTTTCCTTTTTCCAGCTACTTATTGCTACTTGTCCCAACTTTTTGGGGATTTGTTGACACTGTGAAATTTTGAATCAACATATTTTTCCTTTAAAATGTTACATTTACTCAGATTAAACTTTTGATCTGTCATCTATGATCTATTACAAATAAAATATTGACATTTGCCATCTCCACATCATTGCATTCAGTTTTTATTCACAATTTGCTTAGTGTCCCAACTATTTTGGAATTCGGTTTGTAGCTCAGCCCTGTTCTCTGTTAATTAATAGTGGCAATTTAAAGGGCAACACTTTCATTTAATGTTAGGCAAGCAGGGGTATTATGATGAAAGTTCCAGAAAAAGTAATAACCTGTAGCTGCTGCACCCTACTTGACATGTGGTGGCAATTTGGGTCTCTCAGCCACTTTTATCTTGACTTAGTGGTCTCTGTATTAGTACAAGATGAACACACTACCACTATTTGTACACAGCGCAGGCTTGACCCCACACATTTATGTGCCAAATGTAACTCTATTTAGAATGGATACTATGAAAGGCTAACAATTCCCATCATTCTCTGTGAGGTACATTCCATTCACTGTAACAGGCTCTAATTTATTTTGTAGGTGCAGCAACAAACAGGTATGTGGATCTATCCACACAGACCAGGGCAAGCACCCAGATACTGTGATATACTTTGTGGAGTTGATTAACCCAGGTAATGGCCTTCCTATACCTCCTTGGTAGGGTTTGAACTAAATTCCTAGCTTTTCCCTATGAAGTCAGAGGCCATCAGAAACTACCTTCTACAAAAAGGAAGAGAGGCAAAGGAAGTTTCTCCCCAAAACAAATTCTGTATATGGATAACATACTGTCTGGGCTGGACCAGAGACAGGAACTCCAATCCCAGTCTCCCAGGGGAAGGTCAGGCGTGGTCACTCCAAACCCAATCTCCCAGGGGAAGGTCAGGTGTGGGCACTCCAATCTCAGTCTCCCAGAGGAAGGTCAGGCATGGACACTCCAATCCCAGGCTCCCGGGGAGGAACAGATATTAGCATTACAATCCTAGGCTCCTAGGGGAAGGACAGACATGGGCACTCCAACCTCAGACTCCCAGGGGATGGACAGATATGGGCACTCCAATCCCAGTCTCACAGAGGAAGGTCAGAGACACAAACACTCCAATCCCAGGCTGCCAAGAGAAGCCAGCACACAAGGCACTCTAATCCCAGGCTTCAAAGGGAAGAACTCCAAGCCCAGGCCCCCACTGGAAAACCAGACAAAAGCATCCCTCTGTAAAGCAAAAGTCCTGTTAGGATCAGGCAAGTCTAATAGTTCCTTTTCATTTATGGGGTATGCAGCATACACCTCTCCACCCACTCCTTATGATACACGTCAAAAAAATTCCACAAAGGACATGTGCTGCCCCTTAAAACGGAAAATCTAATATGGTTTAGTATGTCTTTAAATCATGAGAACAAAAAATAAAAATTTTACTCACAATGTTGACTCTTGTCAATATAGCCTTAAGATAATCAAGAAGTGTGATCTATAAGGATCCCTTTAAATTCAATATCTGTATCAGAGAAGAAACTGCAATAGTATAGCCAGGTATAAAATGAACAAATTTATTATAAATGGATACACTAATATGGTAAAAGCAGCAAGATCGCTTTGAATATTCACAAAAGTGGTGAAAAATCATAAACTCCTATGCGTTTCGTCCCTGCATTGGGACTTTCTCTTGGAGAATAATTAGGCACTTGTCTTTGTGCCGGGATTTAAAAGTCATTTCTGGGCTGGATATTGGGTGTGTTGTGGGCGTTACCCACTTAAACAATTAAGGGGGTTATTCACTAAAGTCAGAATTGTTGCGTATAGGTGCGAATTCAACAGATAAAGACAGTCGCAATAGGCTGCTAGTCGAGGTCACGTCTTTATAATGAGAATATTGTCACAGTTGCAACTTTATTATGGGAAAATTGTCCCAATATTAACATTAAAAAATTGTTGCAACTTTACAATGGGGAAATTGTAGCGGATTTACTATGGGAATCCACTGTTTGTGAATTTGACAGTTGAATTCGCGCCTTAGTGAATAACCCCCATTTGTGATAAATTCACTTCATTTGTATTCAAATATATGTAGTGCCCCATGTGTGTTCATAAACACACACATATCGGGGGCCTCTTGTCACTTAAAAATATGAGTGGCAGGGAGATCAATTAAAGGACACTCCCTTGTCATGGAGAACCTGGAAGTGTGTCATCTGACATCACTTCCGACTGTTAATTACAACCTAAAATCCACTGCACCCTGAGGACAGCATGAAAGGAGCTGTCCACAGCTTCAGGAGGAGTCGGCTATCAGAAGGAGCTGTCCACAGCTTCAGGAGGAGTCGGCTATCAGAAGGAGCTGTCCACAGCTTCAGGAGGAGTCGGCTGTCAGAAGGAGCTGTCCACAGCTTCAGGAGGAGTCGGCTGTCAGAAGGAGCTGTCCAAAAAAACAGACTTTAAAAATGGAGGAATAGATTAAAGGACCAGTTAAAAACATTGAAAAATTACAATGAAAACTAAAATAAAGGATTATGCCTGTTATTAATTACACAGCAAAATTTCATATTTAAAAGACAATACTTAAGACCAATAATATTCAAAAATAACTAATATTAATCAACAGTTGGTCATTCATAATATAACATAGCCAATATTCATCAATAAATTATATATAGATATAGCAAGATATAGCATATAAAAGTAGATGGTACCATCCTAAAAACATCATAGACTATGTCATTAATATAAATATCCATAGATCAAAATGAACATAAATCTATATCCCTATTAAGTCCCTCTGGTACAAGTGTTGAAAAATCCATCTAGTTTCACTTTGGGATAATCTTTTGCTGTGGTCTCCTAGCCTGGTTGGTTATGGATATTTCCTCAATAGCAAAGACAGTTTTGAATCTTCTTGGTTCTGTTTCTTGACATTGTTTAAAATGGTCTCTCAATGTAAATCTACAATCTTTCTTCCCATTTATATTGTTCAGATGTTCTACGATACGGGTTTTAAGTTTTCTGTTGGTTGGTCCATCCAATATATTGTTTTCCACATGTACACTCTATACAATAGACCACGCTTGTGGAATTACAATTTAGATGCCCTTTAATCTTAAACACTTTGCCATTACTGTTAGATGTAAATGTTTTGGTGTTATGTATGTCAGTATGCCTACAAGATTTGTATACCTTGCAGCCAAAAAAGCCTTTTGGTACATTACTGTCAAGCCACGTTAATTTGGCTTTATTCCTATCTTTAAAATGACTACTTACTAGTCTCTCCTTCAGATTAGGCGCCTTTCTAAAGACACACTTAGGTCTCATTGATATTATCCCTTTTAGAATGTTATCTTGGTGAAGTATATCCCAATTTTTAATGAATATATTTCTACTTTAATTCTCATTTCTACTAAATTGTGTTATAAATGAGGGATATTTGTTGTCTATTTCTTCATGGTCATTCCCATTCTTTCTCTTCCTCTGTTCCACATTGTTCTGTCCTTTCTTTTCAAAATTCTTCAACATTTTCTGGACTTGTACATCTCTTACTTCTTTTTCCGAGAAGTTCCTTTGAACTCTCTTTACTTGGTTCATAGGAATATTTGTAAGCCAGTTATTCTGATGGCAACTATTGTGTGGTATGTAATTATTGCAATCCACTGGCTTTCTATAAATATTAGTCTGTACTAAGCTATCTTTGGCATACAGTTCCAGGTCCAGGAATGCAAGTTTCTCTTTGTTGATTTCCAGGGTGAGATGTATCTCAGAATCTTTCGTATTTAATGAGTTGATGAAGTTGCTCAATGTGATTGATATCACTCCCATCCCATATTATTGAGATATCATCAATATATCTTTTCCAACATATTTGTTCCGTTGGTCTATTGTTAAGGACATTCCTGGTCTCCATAAACAAATTTGCATAACTTGGTGTAAATTTCATTCCCATTGGTGTTCCACAGACTTGTAGAAAGAAGGTTTTATCGAATATAAAATGACATAAAACAATTATGGGTCAGGATAAATTCAACACTCTTTAAGATAAACTCTCCTTGCTCCTTTTTAAGAAGGTTATTTCTCAAAAAGTCCTCTTTGATTGCATCTAAACCCGCTTGATGGTCTATATTAGTGTATGAGGCGTTCACATCAGCAGTCCCCCAACAAAAACTCTCTCCATTTCTATACTATCTTAATCCCATCGCTTGTGTCCTTTAGATATTATTCCATCTGTTTAACATATTGCTGTAAAAAATTATCAATATATTCAGAAAGGGCGCTAGTAAGGGAGTCAATGCCTGAAATAACTGGTCGGCCTGGTGTCCTTATTAAAGATTTGTGTATCTTGAGTAAAAAATAAAAAGTTGCTATTCTTGCGTTGTTTTTTTCTTAATTACTTTATAACCTTCCTCATTCAAGATTCTCTACTGTTTTTCTTCATCTAAAAACCTGAAAAGTTCAGTGTTAAAGTCACCAATGGGGTCTTTCTGCATTTTCACATAAAATTTAGCATCACTCAGTAACCTCAAGGCTTCTGTCTTGTATTCTTCCACATTCATAACAACCACCCATTCCCCTTTATCTGCTAGTTTAATAATAATAATATTCTGGTTTCTCTGTAATTCCTTCATCCCTGCTAGTGATCCTCTTGTAATATTCTTATAAGAATAATATTAATAATATTAATTAATTAATAATATCCTTATAAGCAAGACTAAGTTTCTCTATATCATTTAAAACAGCTTTCTTGAAACTCTCAATATATTTCCCCATTGTCTTTTGGGGAAAAAATATGATTGGGGTTTTAGACTGGTGTGTTGGTATAGGTTTTCTTCTTCAATATTGAATACTAATTTCTTTGGAACCTAAAATAGCCTTTTTCTATTGCAAAATGACATTTAAGCGTTAGCTTCCTACAGAACTTATTGACATATATAAAGAGGCGAAAATGATCTGACCTATGGTCTTTTGCATATTTCAGACCCTTACTTAGAACTGAAATTTGATTGTTAGTAAGAGTCTCTTTACTCAAGTTGAAGACCCCCAGGGGCTCTTCTGTTTCCGGTTGAGTCTCCTCTGTTTCTTGTTTTGAGTCCCTGTAATCAAGGTGATTCTATTTCCCCTTCTTTTAATCATCCTTTGTAAGTCTGAGCTCTCTCTAAAAAAGGTGTGATATATGATTTATAATGCTGATGACCAAACTTTTCCCTTCTAGGTCTAACCGGTGACCTTGTGTTTCTATCTTTCTTATTCACTGGATTATCCATACATCAAATATTTTGATCCTTATTTGTCTGATTATGTTTAGGTGATATCTTTGAGAAATGTATGACTTTCTACATCAATAATATCCCTCCTTATTTTAGTTTTCTTCCTTTCTAAAATTTCCACTCTAACCACTCTTTTTACAAGAATACTATTAAAATGATCCCTCCCACTGTGTGACATCATTACTCCATTCCTATTTGCAGGAGACTAAAGTATGGTACAGGAACCCACAATTACAATATATTAAGCCAATTTACATTCTAGTAGTAAACTTTTTATTGTTCAATATATATAACTTTATATTAGAGTTTTTATTACCTTCCTACTATTGATGCTAGATGTTCTTCATATTTGTTAGCTTCTTCTCTCTTTTATGTAGACTATAATGACAAACGGCTCTCCTGGAACTTCTCAACTGTAGCTGCAGCTATAAGTGACAGCTCCTGTGACTAGTGATTTGTTTAACTATTCTAGTTATTGATGTAATAACTGCACATCCAAGCTCTAAAAGCTTTATGTTTCATTGAAACAGTACCCCTATTTCCTTCAAAAACTCCTGTGATAACAACAAGCTTCCCTATGACCATTATTATGATATCCATCTGAATCTACAGAACTAAAGTAACTGTCCATTTGGTTTCCATGTAAGTATAACACATGCACAGCCTCAATGGAGGTTAAAGATCAGGTGACTTCAATTCTCCAAATCCCTCTGAACTTAAAGAACACCTACACCTCCTTTCTTAAATAAACCTTTAGTCCCTGATATGCAACCTCTACATTAGTGACTGTGAACCTCTGTATTCATCATATCTGCAATATATTTAGTTATTGGGCAGTGGTGATACTTAAGAGAGAAATTTATAAAAGTAAAAAAATTTTCTGATTAGTCAACGCTGGGCAAACAGCCTATTTTTTTACCAATATTACCATCTATTTACTAAGCTTTTTCTAAGCCAATTTTATCAAGCAAAAGTGTTCACCTGCCTCAGAATGACGTAAATCTATTATTCCCTATGGAGTTGGTCCAGTCCTTTAGTTGAAAAAGATTTCCCTTCCAAAAATAGACATTGATGACGATACGAAATGTAAGGTGAACCCAATAGAAATAATTTATCAATATTTATGGATTTACAGTGCCTACAAGTAGTATTCAACTCCCTGCAGATTTAGCAGGTTTGATAAGATGCAA
>WMED01001427.1:0-27682 GCA_019650415.1 Pipa parva
GCACCTTTACAGCACCTGCGCACCTGCACACCTTTACAGTACCAGCACACCTTTACAATATCCATGCAACTTTACAGCACCTGCGCACCTTTACAGGACCTGTGCACCTTTACAGCACCTGCACACCTTTACAGTACCACCGCACATTTACAGCACCAGCGCACCATTACAGCACCTGCACACCTTTACAGTACCAGCACACCTTTACAATACCCGTGCAACTTTGCAACACCCACGCACCTTTACAATACCCGCGCACCTTTACAGTTCTCGTGCACCTTTACATTACCTTTACAGCACCAGCGCACCTTTACAGCACCTGCACACCTTTACAGCACCAGCGCACCTTTACAGTACCCACGTGCCTTTACAACACCCGCGCACCTTTAAAGCACCCATGTACCTTTACAGCACCAACACATTTTTTGCCAGATTTCAATTTGGTGCATTTTAATGCTAATAGCCTTTGTAGAAGTTGAAATCTAGATTAGATTTTGCTGCAGACTATTTGCCACCACTGACCCTCCATTAAACTGAACTCTGTGGTGAAAATCATTAAATCCCATTGAAACTGTGTCAGAATCATGCTGCAAAGCGCCAAATGCAGCAAAAGTGAAAAACTTTTCTGATTTCATTTTTTTTTCCTTCTCTTTTTCTAGATACTAAAATAATAAACAGAAAATGTAGTTAAGCAGAAAAAGAAGAAGAGAGACATTTTACTCTGTAATAGACATGTCCCCAAAACTTTCAACTATTAATAAAAATGTCATTATTATGGTAAAAGCCACACAAATTTGCAGAGAGCCTATTTGATTCTATTCCATTAATTCTGTTTGAGAAATAATGGTTGTCTCTACAAAAGGGGAAGATTTATTTGCATATTCTATTGTTAGTTAACAGGCGATATTTATATAAACAGAGTTTATAAAGCAGGAGTACATTTTTTTATTGGCATGTTGATTTTAAACACCCTTGTGTATGTGTGAGTGTATATTATAGTTTCAGAGAGTTTTATGGTTTCAGAACCATAAAAACATGAAAAAGAATGCAAATAATGTACTTTTTTATTGTTAAATATCTTATTGCATCAATAGTTTACATTGAGTGTTTGACAGATTGACATGTGTTTTTTTAAGGCTTTAAAGTGCTAAACTGATGGTGTCAGGCATGTCTTTGTTTAATTATATACCCATCCTACTCTATTGGTATTTCTTTCAGTCAAGTATTTCTTCCTGGTAGGTCTTGGTGGAATTTCTGTTATGACTCAGTATAATTAATATGTAGCCAGTCCCCTGACAGAATTGTCATTTGTCATGAAGTATAATACAAGAATTTCTTTTATTTTTTCAGTACTTCCTGTTCTTTAGTAACTAGTTTTTCAACCAGTGGCATTTTTACCCCTGGCAGTGTATTTTACTTTTTGTTATGGGATACTTCAGTAAATGACAAATATGTACAACTATTTTTTTTCCATTTATGTTTAAAGAATTAATCTATAAAAAATAGGGGAACTTTTTCAATTTAGAAGTTAAAGAGTAGTTTGAGGAAAAATAAAATAAGATGTCCCATGCAAAGAGGGGTATGCTTTCAAACAGAAATATTCTGGCTTTTAGTCGGTGACTATACTATAGATGGGTATGAACCCAAGAGATCCTAAAGATATCAGTACAAAAGAAGAGTGCCTTCAATGGACCCCTTAAATTCATACACAATAGTTAAAAATTCTAGAGCACTTCAGAGCCTAAAGAGTCAGTAAAGTAGTGCAACAAACTATGGGCTTGCTGGGATGCCTGAATCAATGCAGGCAGCTCAAAGGGAAGCTAATCAAAGTGCAGCCATTAAATCTAACTGGTGTGTCTCTTCTCCCATTTGCTCACCTGCTGACCCAGCCATGCCAGTGTAATGCTATAGATTAAATGCTGTCATTATCTCTGCATTAGCATTTCATACCTGTGCTAGCAGGCCCAGGGCAGGTCTCACTTATTTGATGAAGAATACACATACAGCAAAACGGTATTTGATTTGTGTGATGCGCTTATCCAATTAATAAAATAACAGGGTGCCAGTGGTTCCTTAGCAGAAAATAACAATGAACAGTTCACTTAGGAAAAAGGAGAAAAGACAGGTAAGAGACGTATTGCAATATTAATGTTACCTTGCACAAATGTCACTTTCAGATCTGTGTCCACAGATCAAAATGTAAGGTGGGGCGACTGTGTGATGTCATAATATCACTAACACTAGACATCTTAACGTTACTTCAAAGAAATCTCCGGCACTCCAATGGTAAAAGAAATAAAGAAAGAAAGCAGGTACAGAAAAATTAAAATAAAGATGAAGTAGTACCTCTACCGCATTTCGCGCTGTGCGCTTAATCATAGTGTGACACTATGGGGTTCTGGAGTGTCTGATTAGACCCACCCACTACATATCATTATATTAGCTGGAAAGGCCCTTAAACAGTGACATCACAAAAGGGCAGATTAACCCCTTCGCTACAGAGTTCTGTCCCATTTTAGTGTCGCGGCGGCTGCACCATAATCCGTACAGAGCCAGAGAAATCATGGTTCTGTACCATGGCGCAGCGCCGCGACACGTATGCGGGTGGGGGTTGACATGGACACGACAGTGATTCCTATGTCATGGCGCAGCGCCATAATACCTAGCGAAGGGTTAATACACTGCCTGTAACATAATTAAATCCATAGTTGAAAAGCTATAAAAAAAAAAATCGCACTGGAGGGAGCTCATGTATCATTTTAAGTAGACTGTAAATAGATATAGGGATATAGATATCTACACCAGTATAACATGTATCGATCTTTTCTAAAGCAAGCACCACCCAGCAAGCAAGCATCAAATCATTTTAACACCCAGTACATACTGTACATGTATTTGTCACTGTTAAAACAAAGGAGTTTGGATGGTTTTATTTCGAATCTGTTATGTCAAAAGTTTGTGTAGAAATTATGAAACGGAAGTCACAAAAAAACACTAGCTGTTTCTTTCTTATCTGCTGCCAATGTGGAGCTTAAAGGGAAAGAGATCAAAGGTAAACGTGTGAATTAAACAGTGGAGGATATTAATAAAAGCTCAGAAAGATTGCTTGTTTTATCATTTGTTCTGCTTAAATTTTGTTTTCCATGTTTTAGTCATTTTAGAAAATAATCCAATAGGAAAAGCAGGGGTGAGCTGAATTTTTAAAAAATCAGTTTGTTTTTACCATTTTCACTGCTATGTAAATGTAACCAAGGTGAGGGGGTATAATAAATCTGTGGTGATTATATCGTGGCCTCTTCACCTTCTCCTCCCCCTCCTCCCTTCATCCGGTTAGTGAAAAAGTTAATAAAGTGGATGTGTACTCCTTTTCCCAAAAGACACTTACGTAGATCTGTTCCTCCACCTCAGGCCTTTAGAAATGACAGGCAATAAAAGTATTTTCCATTCCAGGATATTCTTGCAAATAACAGATCCTCTTTATTAAGCATATAATCAAGCAGTCATTTGCATATTTCGGAATATGGCCCATTCAATATCTCTCCTCTTTACCCGGCTCCAGGGGATCCTCACACAGGATATGCTTAACAGTACAGGATCTCCTACATCCCACTCTCGCAGCTCCCCCTACATCCCATAGGAGCGGCCAATATCTGGGGTTTCTCCAACATAAGTCACATCACACTGGGACAGCCCACTATCCAACTCCCTGCAGCAATTATCTCTCACTCTGACTCCGACTCTCCTCTCTCGCTTCTTCCTGAGTTTGGAAACCCTAAGTCACTTTCCTCCCCCCATCTAGAACATTCCTCCTGTTTTACACCACCCAGTACTTTACACTGCCTACCGTTACCCTCCTTCTCTCACAATGCTCCCAGCATTATCCTAGTAAGGGCCACACATTTCACGTACCCCCTTACAGAAATACTATTTAATTCGTATTTAACTCAATTTCCCAGCTTCCACCTTACATGCAGGGCCAACAGAAAAGTAAAGGGGGAAGGCCCAGTCTGTGATGATTTTTAATCCTCGTCGCCAGTTGTAGTGTTGTAGTGAGGATGTATGTCACCTGGGATAAGTCCAATATGAGACACTGACTTTCTGGATCAGAACTCTTTATTCCATGCTTCATCCATAGCTTCCTGTCTAGCACTTCCTCATTCCTTTAGTTAACCCCTCCTCCTCTGTTACCTCACTCTTGCTAGGCAGATGGATTACAATGTGTGAACAACAAACACATAGAATAGTTACAACTACATCACACTAGCCATCTAGTCACATGTGGTCTTCTCATTGCTGACCAGTGGAACTAATAGTTTACAGGGCACTGAACCATGTAACTGGACCGTTCTCAGTGTTACCAGAGGATGTAAAAAAATATGCAGCTATTTTGTGGTTCCCCATTTTGTCAGGTTATGAGGAGATCTCTATGATTCTCCTTACCACTGTGGGGTTGGCACGAGATAACACCAAGGCACAGAGTCTTCATCCTTAAACCATGTAAAACTGTGTAACAGTGCTCAGCCCCCTTTCAGTTTGGCACCGCTGACATCATGAGTAATGTCAGCAGCTCCAGATTGGCAGGCAACCTGGAAGAGCTGGGTGTAGTGTTATTCCAGCGTTTTCCAGCAATCAGAAGCCGGCAGTGCAGGAGCGGCACTGTAGCAAGCAAGCGCAACTTATGACAGAATAAAGCAAGAGCAGTAGCAGTTTTCTCATATAAAACTGCACTTGCTCTATTTGGCAAAACACAACTAAGAATTACCCCTAGACTGAATGAGCTTTTAGTTTTCTGTTAAATAGAAATTCAGACATTTCAGTAAACAAAAAGAAACTCTGCCTATTGCAGAAGGAAAACAATGAGACATAAACTTTTTCTTTTAAAAGGTATTATCCCCATAGTGTTACTGAGGCCAAACAAGGCCAAAAAAAATGCAAAAGAAAAAGAAAAGATGATTGAAATCAGATGGAAAAGGCACACTAAAAGTGCCATGTACCAAGGACAACTGCTTAGTACTGACTATGATTCATACCTTCATGTAAACAGCACAGAGCACTGGCCTTTTTGTTCCATCAATTGTATATTGACTCACAAGGCAAAATATTCTACCTTTTAGCTTACGTCAAGCATTCCCTGAAGCACATTGTTAGAAAATTTTTCAATTGTTGAAAAGTGGTTAAGTGGGGGTTTTTTTCTGTACTTTACCACTTTTTGACCTTGAAAACTATCTAAAGGGGAAGTTCAGGAAGGAAAAAAAAAAAAAAAAAGCAACACACAATAATAATTGATGTCAGTTATGAAAAACATCTCCATTGTGAGGGATCAAGCTATTTAGCCAGTGCACTAACCTTAACCCACTGCACTGGTTGCTCCAGTCTTCTCCTTCAGTGTGTAGCTGGTGGTCACTGTGCAGCGCTGCAGGAATCAATGGTAAGTACATCTCAGGTAACCTCACCTACTATATTCCATAGGAATTTATCAAAATACCATATAAATTTGACAATGATATATGGGGAAAAAACATTTTTTTCAACCCATATTTTCTTTTAAAACATCTTCATAAAAGGTAATAAAATTCAGGTGAAAGAAACCATAAAGACCAAGCAGCTGCTGACTGGAGAGATCTTAACAGATTTTAGTAGGACACAGAATATGGAAAAATTTCAGTCTCTTCTTAGCTTGTATAGTGCTATTTTGAGCGCTCTCTAAGCGCTTACATCCTCTCCTGGGATGGAATTCTGCACAGCTTCATTCAGTCTCAGTGGAACATTTACATTAGAAGTACTGCCTTTACTTTTAAATATACAATAGATGCCAAAGGTACTTCAAACAGGAACAGTTTGTTCACAGCACACAAAACTGGAACATACACATAACTTGTAGTACTTATAAGATTTAGCATCAGCAGATATTCACTGGTCACAAAATATCACATAGTGCATAAATAATTACACTCTTATGTACAACAATAACCATTAGAGATTTCAGGCACTTGGGGGGCATCTCACATCTGTGAAAATACTGCAAGGGAAACCAAGCCACCAGCATCTGAAGTGAACTCCACAATGGTGCTTCTCACTGGGTACACTTCAATATCCAGATCTGTGTGCTTTTTCCCTGATCCCCTAACACTCACAAGACCATCTCTTAGCTGCTGGACTTCTGGCACAACACCTTGGTAGCCTATACCCACTACACTCCTTGTTGGGGAGACTTCCCTTTGCCTTGCTAGGCTTAACTACCACTTCTCAAGTGATCTATTACATTTAGCTCTTTGACTGTTTCCTGACTCATGGGTCCTCCCACCTCCCTTGTGGAGCCCCAAATGGCAAAGAAGAGCACTCTCTGCAATCCCTCCTAGATTACATATTCATATTTCAATGCTTCCTGGATATATTCTCTAATACAATATCCATAAACTTCAGTAGGTGGCGCTATTACTATAGGAATTAGCACAATACCCTTTAGAGCAGATTTGAGCAGAGTCCTAAGACCTGCCCACAGCAAGATGTAAAAATGGGGGGGGGGGCAAACCGCCATAGGCGTCAGCATGCTAGACATGTCCTCCCGGCCCTCTGAAGCCATCTGGGCCATTAATGCGGCCCAATGGCAAAAATAATTGCCCGCCAGTACTTTAGAGGCTATGGAGATTATTGGATAAAGAAAGAATTTGACTGTGAAATTCTTAAACAGCGGATTTCCACAGCAAATCCGCTACTGTAACAATTTTAAAGTAGCAGCCACGAAAATAATCCCATAATTTGCGACTGTGGCAATATTCCCATATCAAAGTTGCAACTGTGACAGTGACACTAGAAGTCTTTAGCTGGCAAATTCACACCTTTACACAACAATTCGGACTTTAGCCAATAACCCCATATATGTGCAAACATGACCATAATAAGGGGGTTATTCATTAAAGTCCAAATTGTCTCACAAAGGTGTGAATTCGCCACATCCCCATATTCGGGAAATCTGCGATGTGTTGAATTCTCCAGGTAATGACGGTCGCACAATACACAATAGACCGGTACTGACATGGTCACAACTTTACTATGGGAACATTGTCATTATGAGAATTTACTGTTTGTAGTCATTAACGGGGAGAGAGAATCAGGGTGTAGCCATCTAAAGTGATGAGAATTCAGTCTAATTCTCACTTTAGTCAATAACCCCCAAAATCTTAGAAGCATGCTTAGGCAAGATGAAAATTTTACTAGTACACACAAACAGGGGATAAAAGAAAAATAAAACAGATTTAGCAGGCAGACAGATACAGCCATGTGTCTTTTAGAGCTGGGGGTCGCACGGCCATCCCACAGGGGTCGAGAACCGCTGCGGCACCCAGAAGCAGCCGCAGGACCCTCCTTATAAGGGTTCCTGTGGGGTGACGTCGGCCGAACGTCACCACGTGACGCGCGTACGAGGGTCACGGCCTCATAAAGGTTGAGAACTGCTGTTTTAGAAGATTGACTATCAATATCCTACTTTTGATAAATATAATACCAGTGCCCTTCTATTTTCTAAATTTGTCAGTTCACAACAATCCAGTTTATTGTACAACTTATACATTTTAAAAACTGAAAAAAAGCATTTGTAATGAAAATACCTAAACTAAATTTGATTGTAAATACCTCTTCTTTTAAGTAAGCCAAGGCTTTCTTTAAAAGAATTAGGATGCAATTATACAGGGAGTTTGCATACTGATGAAAATAAAGAATGAAAACAGTTGTTTAGAATTAACTGGAATACTTGTTTAGTTTGTTGTGCATAACAATATCTTAAGGCATTTTGCAAATACTCCTCATTTGTAATGTTTTTTTATTCATTTGAATTATACTTTTTTAATTGCTTATATTTTTGTTCTTGTTTATAACGAATTGGTCTTTTGGTTGCCAAGGTCTCTAAGTAATCATTCACTGAGTTAGCATAGCCACTGTATACATAAATCAAAAAAATACATTCTAAATAAAAATTTAAAAAAATCTCTAATTATTTGATATTCTTTGTGACCTCAGCAACCAAAAAGGTGAAGCAAAATAAAACTAAAAATGATTAACTGCTGAATTTATTAGAATGTGAACTGATATTTAAGGGACTTATCATTTTATTTATATCATTTAGTTTTCTTGTTAAAAGTTATTTTTTAATATTATAGAGAGATAATGAATGGACAGTGAAGTGGCTGTGCATTTGCAAGCTTGATCTTGCCTGACAGCGTTAGAAATCATTGTTTTTTTTAAGAAATGGATGTAAAAGGCTTTCTTTCTCTATTTGTGTCCAAGGCAACCAGAGAATATGTTTATTAATCAGATAGCTAGTAGAAAGCAGCTGGAATATACACATGCTAAAACTAGTGAAAAAAAATGCTATTAATGCTAATTGTACTAATGTTGCAAACCTATATCTATTTAGATAACACAAATAAAGATTCTATCCAATTCAATTATTTTTCATTATAATTGCTAGCCATTATGTGCTGTATATGAGACCACCAACTCACACCATTTTCTAAAAAGTACCCATAAGGGAGTAAATAGATAAGATGCTTGGAAATTCTGGTCAGCTGACTACCTCAACAGCTATCATCGACATTCATTTGAGCATAATGCCTTGATTCCCAAAATTCTTTTATCTGCTTGTAGAGAAATAAATGATTCTTCTTGATCTGACATGCCATGTAAGTGATCTGACTGGTCACTGATCCATTCTATGGGCCACATGCAAGGCAGTTCTGTGGGTCGCAGGAAATTTACACAATACAGAAGCAACACAAGTTTTACAACATGCAGGATTGAAAT
Organism: Pipa parva; assembly: GCA_019650415.1. Lineage (NCBI taxonomy): Eukaryota > Metazoa > Chordata > Amphibia > Anura > Pipidae > Pipa > Pipa parva. Next base: position 8,800 of record WMED01001427.1, read on the forward strand.
GCCTGCAAATATTTTGATGCAATATGGTTATTAAATGACATGAGCAGTGGCAGCTAAATATTCAGCTTTTCCCATGACATCACTAACACAGTGCCTAGTCTAGTCTCTAGAAAGTGAGGTGATAGTTCTGATGTCATAAATACAGTACATGAAAATCCTAGTGCTTCTGTGCATTATGAAGATTTTCTAAGGTATTTCTCAAGGCACCAAATTGCATTTATACAGCAACTCTAAGTGCCACCTTTGTATATATAATTTGCCACTATTTTAAATTATGAGGATTCTACAAGGCACTAAGAAGTTTTGTGCTCATAATAATGGCATAAGGAACAAATTGGGGCAAATGTATCAAGTAGCATTATCAAAATGGCACAAAGGAAGCTAAAAAACCAGCTATGCATCATTAAATGTACATCTAATTCTAACTAGATTATTATATAAAATAGACTAAGACTAACTTTTCTACACAAATTAGTTGTTAATATAAATAAGGGGACAAAAAAGAACTTGGTAGAAACAGGAATTAATATTAAAAAAAAATGGATAATAAGTAAATATAACATGGTTATAAATAAACACAATATGGTAAAAAGCTAATTTGAATCAATTTTACATTATTACCCATTTCCTGCATTGACTGAAACATTTCATGACTAAAAGCACAAGGCTGCTGGCTTTCTAAATCACAGCAGGGATTATGTGATAGCTATAATCAGGTTTCTATATATGCTGATTAATCATTCACCACTCCACTTTTTGGACATGACAATTTTCTGTATTGGACTCTACTGCCACATCATTCCTCTCAAATTATTCCGCTTGTCCACAATGCAAGCATATTTAAGCAATTGTTCCCAATGCCTGTCAGAGGAACCAAAAGTCAATTTATTTCTGGGAAAACATATAGGGCCTCATTGACTAAAGGGGTGAATTCACTGCTCTACAATTAGAGATACGTTGTCAAAATAGATGCAAATAAACTTCTCAGTGTTGACTAAACGTCAAATAGACTTATTCTATTTCAGTTGCAGTTTTATGCAGAAAAAGTACCTCTGAGACCCAGTCTGTATAGAGCATATGTACCCCTTGCTGAATTGACAAAATCCACAGATAGTTGATCTCACTCACAGATGACACAGGTGTAGAATCCACTGTAGTTTATTAGGGAACATTCAGGGGATGAAATCTGTATCTCTGGAGAGGTCAAAAATCTTTACTTTTCCTGCCTGCTTGCCATGTGCTAAATTCCAAAACTAAACTGAGGAGGCAGGGAGTTACACAGAACATTCCAAAGTAATGGGAGGAATGATTATACCATATTAATTGAATACATGGAGCAGTGGGGAAATAATGCAGATAACATTATAATATGATTAAAAAAATAATAATAAGGCTGTTGTGACAGCACAAGAATTGTCGAACAAGCGAACAGCGGAGATTGCTATTGGATGCGTAGTGTGGTGTAGTTCGTCAAATAGAAGTAGGATGAGAAGTCATGTGGAGTGAGGCGAATTCCCCCAGTCAAGGACAGTGACATCAGTCACTCCATATCTCACTAACTGTATTCTGAGAATATTCTATTTGTATGTCACCTTGTCCCTAGGTCATGTTGTCATTTAGTCATTGTCACCATTGTCACTTTTGAATGAACACTCACCTTACACCACACCAGAGCCCTGCTATCAACCCCCCAATTCGCCACTCTGAAATGGGGAAATCAATTGCGTGAATTTGGAGCAGTACACCTAGTCGCATTTGCACCTTCAACACACTCCGTCACTTAGTCAATAATTGAAGAGCCTCTGCACATGCATGCTAAATTATGTGAAGTGCTCCAAAAGATTGAAACTATTGTAGTCACACAAATTGGTTGCATATTCTCCACATCACAGAATTTGCTCAATAAGCAAATATGGGAAAGTGGCAATGGAAAATTAAGAGCTCCACATGACTATTTGGCCATTAGTCAATAACAGTGCTTTAATACTCCAGTGTGAACCTGGCCTTAAATACAATGCAGGAAATATGTCAATAACTTCTATTAAAAGTTGACATTTGCTGTTTTTTCTAGGCAACCGACGGCTTTTTGGGTCATTTCTTTACCCTTGCCTTCTTGTTCGACCCTAATATACCACTGTAGTGACAGTATAAGTTGAAGAATAAATATTATAAATGTTATAAACACATAAGTAGAAATTTACATAGGGAAAAGGGGGCAAAAAAGCCCCATGAAAAATCATTTGCAAATGGTTGTAGCTGTTTTAATTCATTCTTCATGTGAGACCCCCATCCCATCACTGACCCAAAGCATGAAAATATTATATATCTGAATGATCGGTGCACTGAACATCACACCATTAACTTGCCAAAATTGGTGTGAGTTACCTTCACATTTGGTGATTGTTAAATCTTACACGGTGCAATGCAAGTAGCAACTATCTAAACGTGTGAATTTCATATCACTTATTATGCTACTTCCTGCTGTCATATTTGTACAGCTCACAACTCTTTAGCTGACGTACAATACCGTAGCTGTTACACAAAGAAAAAAAATGTAGATTCTATAGAAAAGGAAAAGACTTTGTTTGCACATTAAAGGCAACAGGTCAGATAATTAAATTACAATAAATGATATTTGTTTTCTTAGAGATCAGGAGTTTTGTGAGTTGTGACTTCTTTCTTATATATATAGTAAAACACTACAGTGGCCACTCTGGTGTGTGGGGGGAGGAGGGGTTGGGCTGGGCCTGCTTGCAACCGCAACCATTGTGACCACTGTGACCACAATAGTTTCCTACCTGGATACAATTCAGAATTGACACTCTGTAACCTTACTTAGAATTCAACCTTTTCCAGACACCAACAAATCAATCTGTCATTTTAATTCTTAAAGGGACACTACAACCCCATTATGATCAAAGTTCATAATATATTGTGAGCTTATCTCAAAGGTAATGCTACTTTTTACTCACAAAGCCCAATAAAATTACTTCTTAAAACCCAGATGACAGAAATATGCACATTGTCTCTTAAAACATTATGTAAGTAACTTTTATTGACAGAACAGGAGAAGGTATAAAAGTTTTCCTAGTCCATATCTATAGTTAGCAGAAATTGTCTCCAAACACAGTATCACCAAGATGAGCAAATATATTAACACCAGACAGCTTTGCCTTGCTTTTCCTGTCCCCATTATGTGCCACCCGCAGGTGCAAGGGATGGGAAAAGCAGGGCCATGGCTGCAGAGTCAGACAGGATGATGGTAGGATAGAAAAAATGTCCTGTGTAAAGCAAGTAAAATGTTTATCAATATGAAGATATATCAGCCTATCAGTTTAAGGTATCTGGCTTATTCCCTAGAGGCACCTATAGATATATAAACCCACTGCAGGCTTTCCCACTCAGTTATCATGCTGCAGCTCAAGTATAAGTGAACTGTCCCTCCCTTCCCACCCTGATAAAAGAAATGGTTTCTGTGCAATTTATCATTTGGTAATATGGTGGACTTTAGAAGTTGTATATTCAAATCTCAGTATGCAATCAAGCATTTCATTTAATTGTCACAGCTTTGATGGAAAATATTACAGTACTGACTTGGCTGAGTTCATTGGGGAGTTAAGGTTGCTCCATTTTGTGGGCTGTAGCTGACGGCTTTGGTCATTATTATGGGCAATTGGAGACTCGTGTTCTTTGTATGGTTTGTTGATTGTGCCAGTTGCGTGACTCAACTGCAGGCATAATGGTTTCATGGTTATATATAGTATATATGGTTTATAACAATAAAAAGCTGTGGCCAATGTTTCTACCAATTTCAGTGTGTGTCCGTTATTCATTAAAAGTAAGTTAAAAAGGGTATTAAATTCCTGGTCTGCCCTTTAGCTGCCTAGTTGGGATATAAGGAAAATATCTTCCATATCAGAATCACAGTGATCGTAGTTTTATGTACACTGCAGCTACAGGTATCTGAGCCTCTACAGAGTGATAAACTACCATTTTGGGTTAAAATGCAGATTCAGCCAGTTAATTGCTCAACAAGTGCTCCATAAAGTGGCAGGCTACATAAATTGTCTTTCCTTATTAAGCAAATGTTACATGAATTTAACTTCAACGTTAACATTTTCACAAGTGCTATGAGTCGCCATGCCAATCAAATCATTTAATAATGCTGTGTCTTTCTACAGAGTATAAACACAATGTTTAATTTCAAACTGAATAGCTGCAATGTCACAAAAGCGGTAGCATAAGTAAGACAGGTAATTTTCAAGACTGCGAGCAGAATAAAATAGAACAATAACAATTTAATAGAAAACTGTTTGTTTTGGCATACCTATTGAAATATCAAAACAATGTGTTTGACTTTCCATTCTCTTTCAGTTAAACAGCACTAGATAATATTTCAAAGGCAGAAGAGAGGAAAAAATGAAGTAGGTGGAAATTTTACAGCAGAAAAAAATAGAGGTCTGGATGATTCAGTTCTGTACTCTCAAGCTTGTCCACAGCAGAATAACTCTCGATTCATAGGTGGGTAGCATGGAAATGCTAAAACTTTTAGTAACAGGTGCAGGATCATAGGTTAACTATCTTTTTTAAACCATGTAATCATATATCTTTCACTACAGTACTCTGATATGGCAAATTTACTTCACTTACATTTAAAAAAAAAAAAAAAATCATGTTTAAATAAAAATACCGCTTTTGCTATACCTCGCTCATTTATTCATGCTAACATGAAATTGATCTTGCCATTTACAAATTTCTTAATGTACTCTAATTCTTGTAATTATTGCCTACAAAATAATTGGTAGTTGATTGCTATTTCAGTGTGAATAAGCTGGTCTTAAATGTAAGAACGCCAACTGTTTTTCTTTTTGTATTTCGTCCACTGCATCTCTGAAAGGGGTGATTATAAAGACATTTTTAAAGCTAGCTGCTAGCACTAATTGACATGTTTGGCAAATACATAATTATGTATTTATTTCATTCCTAATCCATAATGAGACTTCACTTTACTAAATGGAGCTTTTGAGTGTTATTTGCGTCATAACTGTCTGTTGTCTTTCTCTGCCAAAATAAATTTGCATCACTTAGACAGGGCATGAAACACCTAAAAATGGTCAAAACAAACTCAGCCTAGCTGTTATTCTGAATGTATGGAAGCCTCAAGCATAGAATAAACCTATACAAATGAGTTCAATGTACATTGTAGAACAGAAACAGTTTATTTAGACATCAAACAGGTTTTATTTTTTTTAGGATATATATATGTATAGGGACAGCCAGATTTAAATGGGCGCTAACACCAAAAATAAAAAAAGTGGCCCTTATGCGTTCATAAATAGGAATATTTAGTTTGCATTTCCAAAATATTTATCAATGTCTAAATTGTTACCTAGACGCGTAAATTATCAAATATTTGTCTTTTCCCCAACTTAATTTATTTACTAGGAATTGTCTGCTGCTGAAATGAATGTAAAAAAATATCAGTTGTAATGTAGGCGAATATAGAAATCAGCAATCCTTGTGAACAAAATATGACAAAATGAAGACATTGCCCTTTCTAATGAGCAGTATAGTATGTAGAAATTAATTTAAAAATACTTTTCATGACATTCTAAATATATATACTATATATACTACAATTCTAAATATACACTAAGCCATCATGTGTACTCCATTGCTGTCCTAGATTCCTTTATTTGAAGAACAAACTCCTATGGAAATGTACCTTCCCTCTGAAAATTGTTTTTAAAACAATTAAAAACTTTTTGCCTGACTGTCAATTCTGTTTAGTTGGTTATTCTGTTACTATGGGGGAATTGCCCCTCCAAACTTATGACAATCTCATTTAAAAATCAAACCAAAATATTTTTCCAAAAGTGCTCTAATTCTATGTATATTTTGCTGTTATGCAATGCTATTATCCAATGTGAAACAAGATGATCATTGTTTTTGCCAAGTGGGCCTTTGCTGGCCAATAAAAAGAGACCCTGTTGTTATAACGGTGTGAAACCCCCCTGCTATTCCCACATGACTCAGGGAACATTGGTTTTCCGTCATCATCAAGAACCACCTACACACTACTCTGTCCTATTACAGCAGAAATTTTGGCTTCAAACCGAAAAGCTTCTGTAACCTGAATCAATTCCAGAAAATTAAAACATTCTCCTTTTTTGTATCCTTTACAGTTTCTAAATAATCAGTAAATTAAATAATAAAACCATGTCCCTTTTAGTTTTTATGAACATATATTAATCATAACTTTTAATCACTTATGAACACCATATTTTTAACTAATATACAGTATAATGCTATGGTATACCGATTCCAAAACATTTGTTGATCTATTAATGGCAGCATTTGTATTTTCCATTACCATATGTCAAATTATTTGTCATGCTGAAATGGCATGAAACTAATCACTGGCAAAGCTCTGGGCAGGAGATAGATAAGGCATGCTTGTTCATGTCAATCCTCAATATGTGTTACACTGTTCATCAACAGTGTTAGTAATGAGTACGTGTTTCTTTTTTCTTTTAATCATTACTGATGTTCAGGGAATCTGTGTTTTAAATGTCCAGCAACAAATAAGATTTGGTAATGTATGAAATATGAACTTGGCAGGAACACATACGTTCCTTTCTGAAGCTGCAGTAGAAGAGATGTGGGTTTTTTGTGCTTCTAACACAGGACTCACCTTCCAGCCTTTGCTTTAGGGGTTAGCAGAAGATCTGTAAAAACTGTAGTACCAAAGGTAGACAGGAGATAAAGTCAGGCTGAAACATATGCAGGGTATATCAGCAGGGCCCCCTATTTCCTTCAGCACTACCACCTCTCACACCTTTGCTATCCCTATACTAAGTTGCCTCCCTTTACCCATATTGTGCTCTGGCTCTCCTCTCCTTAATGACTGTTGTAGCACTGAGCTGCAATAGTCTCTCCACAATGCTACCATCAGCTACCCTCTGTGAGCAGCAGAGTTGGCTGCTGATGGGAGCGTTGGGAGCAGAGTCTTCACAGAGGAGAGCCTGGGCTAGGTGTGGAAGATGGGGATGCCGACGGGAGTGCTGGGAACAGAGTCTTCACAGAGGAGATCCTGGGCTAGGTATGGAAGGTGGAGATGCTGCAACAGAGGGGTCGCTGCGACTCCTATATTTATGCCCCTGTATATAAGTGGCCCCTAAACAAAGGTCACTTGAAAAGCAAAGCAAGAAGCAACTTTTCAAAGTCACTTTGCAGAAAGGAGGACTGAATAAGCAACTATTATTTAGAGACTGCAGACATCCAGTGGTCAAAGCAGGCAGAAATACATTAACATCAAGGTACAAATAGAAAAAAAATTGTATGAGACACCAATCCCAGATAAGCACTGTAACAGGCATGGACTAGTCACTTGTGATTTGTTTCACTGTTATATAGGCACATCCAGGTCCATAAAGTTTAGCCTATTATCTTCCAATGTTGATCCAGAGAAAACAAAAAAACTTTAGACAAAAGATAATTATTCTCATATAAGGGGGAAGCACGGTCCCCTCTTGAAACGTTGTTGCTTTGTATTTTTTCCACAATGGTCCAATAAATAAGGAAACTTCTATGAATTTATACATGTGTGTCCTCTACCTTTTTTAGAGTTGTTACTTCCAGGTTACTCAATGACAGGTTACTCCACAATGTTGGTATAATGTACCGTATATACTCGTGTATAAGTCAACCTCGTGTATAAGTCGAGGTCAGTTTTTGGGTCAAAAATTATGAAATTTAATATGACCCGTGGATAAGTTGAGGAAGGAGTGGGGGGCTGTAAAGTGTGTGAGGAGCTGACTGTGATGGTAAAGCATTGTATGGATCACAGACACACATTAGCTACATACACTGCATCACAGACACACATTAGCTACATAGACACACATTAGCGGACAGACAGATCACTTCTGGCTCCCAGCTGATTCCCTGTCCCCATACCTGTAGAGGCGACTCTGCCTGGGCTGTAGACAATGGTAAATGGATTAACACCTTGAGGAACTGCTACTGGCTTTACAGATGGGATACCACCATCTGTAATATTTGATGAACTACATGAGTGTTTAACTTTCTCCCTGTCCCTTTCATGATCTTTGTCACGGTCCCAGTATATTTTACTGGCTGGCCGCAAAGTCCGAACTGTCGGTGCAGTAAGCCCCACATTGGTTGATTTCTCTTTGACTGCTCTTCTACTAATATTAAAAGTACCGGTAAATATAAAATTAAACTGAAGTAATAGGTGGAGCCAGCCGATATCAGCAGAGAAGGAGGAGCTGATTCCTTTTACTTTTGTCTGGGAATGCAAATTCCTACTTGAAGTCTTGGTTAGTGGTACTGTTTCCTTCCTAGGTGTGGGCTTGTGTTAGTTATAACGGTACATGTGCCTAGGCCCCCCAAACACCTAATACACAGTGAGCATGCTCCACTATAGACTGCTCAGGTCAGAGCTGATCACGTGAGCAGAATGGACCAATGTGAGAGAAGTAAGTACATTTACGATTTAAATTGGCTAAGTTTTAACCATTATGCCATGACTAAGCGCAAGCCAGCGCAAAACACGTAGGCATTGTATTTCGGTTGGTTTTATGTATTTTAATTGAGCCCATGTGGTAAAAATAAAAGCGTTTTATAACAAGTTTGGAGTGCCAGAAGAATCCCTTGTATTACCTCTGATGATTGTCTGTTGTTTCCTGAGCACCCGGCCAGGTTAACTACATTTGGGGATTGAAGCGGTTGGCTACCGAGCAGGCATTGTTCGTTTTTGGTGAGGAACTGCTGGTTAAACCCGCCTCCCGGAAGTCCCTAGCCTGCTCTGTTTTTTTTTTGCTCTTATACCGTATATATGCGTGTATAAGTCGACTATACGATTTTAAATGATTTTTTAACCTAAATTTCTCGACTTATACATGAGTATGTACGGTAGATAGTATCGCATACATCAATTTTAAGGGGGTTATTCACTAATGTGCGAATTTGACTGTTGAATTCTCAAACAGTAGATTCCCATAGTAAATCCATGACAATTTCCCCATTGTAAAGTTGTAACAATTTTTTAAAGTTAAGATTGGGACAATTTCCCCATAATAAAGTCGCGACTGCGACAATGTTCTCATTATAAAGATGCAACTGCGACAGTAGCAGCCTATTGCGACTTTCTTTATCTGTCGAATTTGCACCTATATGCAACAATTCGGACTTTAGTGAATAACCCCCTAAATCTTAATCTACAAGCTAGGATCAGTGAAGGAACATGAGTTTGTTCAGTTCCTGTTATTCTGTTACTTGTTACAATATTGTGTTGTCACAATTTCCATGTTCTATTTTAAAGAAAATGTATTTACGGTAACTGCCAGTCACGTTGATCTCTTTTGTTATTTGTGGCAGGTAGGCTATTTCCAACTTTTATTCTTCATGACACTTTGATTAACTGAAATTTAAAGATCTTGTTTGTATTTAAAGTTGCTTATACATTCAGTAGCAAAGACAGAAAATGGTTTACATTGATTTGCTAAGAAGACCAAGGAACTGTTTTTCTTTTGTAGTTACTTTGCAGTGTATTTGCATATATTAGACAGATGCTGGTGGTAAAACGTTTCTCACAATGCAATAGCCTATTACGTCAGCTTCAAAGCTCTAAGCAAAGTTTTTTTAGCAGAAGTGGAAAAAAGAAAAGTAGACAGAAGTTATTTTTGTTGTTTAGTTTTGCTGGTGATTGTGATAGGGAGAATAGAGGATCAGCGGAGGTGGATCAAGATAGGCTGAGGGAAGAATCACTAGATTAATAAGAGCCCATTCAGTATGGCCTCATATCTGTAGTGAATATGTTAGAAGAGGTAATTATAATTTACCATTTATTTATTAGAGATTTGGGGCCATGTTTAATAGATTTTACACCAGTGCCTAGTAGGCAATGGTTCCAAGTCAAACCCCTCACTCCAGAAGTAACAAGCTAGTGGAGGCCAGAGGACAGAAGGGTATAATTATTTTTACATTTAGAAAACTATGAAGGTGGGTGCCTTTACTTAGGGATAGCCCAATGATCACATTGTAGAGATTTTACCGTTAGCTGTTATTATTAACTATTTTGTTAACTAGCAAAGACTTAGCCTTCAAAACCAATGCCCAAAAGTGCAAGAAAACACAAAAGTGCAGAAAAAGTGCGTTCGGAGCACCTTCTCAAAAGTAAAAGGGCCTCAATCTCCGACCCCATACAAACCAAAAGGCCCTAAGGTCAATAGGGCATTGTGGCTTGGAAGAGGCTGAGGAACTAAGCCCTCTCTCTTTGGGCGCAAAAACTGTGCTTCTGCTCTGGGGAGCTCAAGGGGCAGGGGGAACTGAAACCAATATGGCCACACAATTCCCTCCTAGATACGTATCTGGAGGGGCACCCATACATTTTGCATTAAATACTATTTGAAAGGTATGAACCATACATTGATGCACAGATGATTATGCTGTCATATGAGGATCCCAATACCCATTAATAGATGCAGTGCATCATCCTTTTTGACCGGTGTGGTCCATTTCAAGAAAGTTCTGAGAATTTTTTAGATACTGAATGACCTATATATACACTTAAATGGGCAATATAGTGCCAAAAGAACTGCACACATACATATAAACATCCTTTATACTAAGCCAATTGCTGACACAAATAGTTAAAAAAAACATTTAGGGAACAAAAAATACTTGCCGTTTGTTTCACTGTTTAGTTCTAAAGAGAGCTGACATTTTCCTCTCCCTCTCCCCTTTCTCTTCTGCAAGTCAGGCAACATGAGAAGAAAAAGCTGCCAGACTGCTATTGGTTAAGCAGTGTGCTGACCTTTCGGCCTCATAAATTAAGCTTGGAATGCAGGAGATTACAGAGAGAGAACTAATTTGTGCACAGGTGTTAAGTAGTAAGTAGGGCAAAAATGTCCGGTGAACGGTACCTTTTCATGGAAAACTGGCCAGCACATGTCACATACACATTTCCTGGTACGGGAGCTTATCAAGGCTCTGTAATAAATCATCCTGCTTCACAACTACTAGGAAGAAACAGTTCTCGTATAGTACTGCATATGTAAAAATGTAACCTAACTATAGTTCCCCTTTAACAACTGATGTGCAATGATTCCTCCCATTTTATAGGAAAAGCAAGTGATCCTTAAAGAGGTTCAAAAGGGAGCCTTATTTAACATTGTGCTGCAATTAAAATTCATCTCTGCTACTTCAAATTCTTAAAAATTTTAAAAAGGTGTGATGTACTTAATACATTTGCCTTGGGGAGTTGTTTTCTGCAGAATAACAAGTGGACATGTCCCCTTTCTTGCATATGTAACCTGGTGGGAAATTTGATGTATAATATATGTTCTTTTTCTATACTCTATCTTCATATATCTTGCAGAGTTCGTGTTCGTGACCCCTGTGAGAGTGTTGTTCAACCTCCAAAGGGTTCGTGACCCACAGGTTGAGAACCGCTGATCTAAGACCTCTGGAGAAGTTGTCCCTAATCTTTGGGGACCAGGGCAGGGCAAAGTATGTTGCCGACCCCGATGACGGGGACTTGCTTCCTGTGCTCACATCACCAGCATGTGGCTCAGTACCATGGGACCTTTGCCACAACTACAATTTACAGTGGGTTAGTTACCCAGGTGTCTTGGCTGATTGCAGGCACCTAGTACAGGGATTCAGGATTTTAGAAAGAAATCAGTCCAAATATTCTTGTCAAGATGGAATACTGCCTCTGCATTGAATGCCCAGATGAGGATTAAAATGGATCCCAGTGTCCAGAGCCTCTGATGCTACTCCACAGGACTCAAATGAAAAGGTTGCTGTATTAAACAGTAGGTGACATTCATTCCTGCTGTCATTTTTAAAGTGTGACTACTGTAACATCTAAGGCAGCATTTCCCAAACTTATTTTTCCGTGGCCCGGTTATTTTTGCGCTTATCTTTCGTGACCCACTTAGTAAGGGACTTCGCGCATGGCACCGCTCATGAATATTCATGAGCCGGCTACTTCATGACGCAACACGCATTGTACGCCTTAAAATTAGTAAGGCTTACTAGTTTTAAGGTGTACGATGCGTGTTGCGTCATGAAGTAGCCGCCTCATGAATATTCATGTGTGGTGCCGTGCGCGAAGTCCATTACTAGTTTTCAGTCATGAAAACCCATATGCGCTCTCATGACCCGGCATTTTCCTTTCGTGACCCGGTACCGGGTCCCGACCCACCATTTGGGAAACGCTGATCTAAGGTACTGATTCCACCACAATCATATAATTATTCCTGAACCTATTTATTTGATGTGTGTAATTAACTTCAAGTACTGAATATTGAAGTGTTGTTAACTTGGTAGATGTTTAATAAAAAATTAATTGACTGCCATATTTCCCTGATTCTGCAATTAAAATGTTTAGTTTTGTTCAAGCAAGAACCCCTCTTTCATTAATTGTTATATAGAGGTATCATACTACTCCTATATACCTCTGCATATGAAGTATAAAAGCTGGTTCAATACCTCTCTATTCTCTGAGTGATGCTCACTACCTGGGCTTCTTATGTGAGCTGCCTGGCATGGCATCACTAAAAAAAGGGACACACCCTAGAGTGGGTAGGCTGCACATAACAGAACCTGCCCACGTCCTCATCATCATGACAAGTAATTGATGCCACCTATAAATGTTTATAAATTTGCCAATACAAAGATCTGCAATTTTTGGTCTGTCCAGCCACTGGATCTATGACTTGTATAAGTGTTCTCTATGAACATTGATTGGTAAGGATCCGATTTACAGCACTTGTGGAGTTCCCATGGTGGTTCTTGTAGGTGGAACAGTTTTTCTGTGGGTCCTAGGGTTCAGAAGATCAGTGGTGGCCAACAGCACTGTAGTTGTGAGGACTCCTGCTACATGGGGGTTAATTCGGGAAAGAGCGAACTTACCTGGCGATCCTTTGATTCACCTCGCCGAGACTGGTATGCGCTCCCTTCTCTCCTGCACGCGGAGATCAGTGAACACTTTAAAGGTATTCCAGACTCGTGAGGAGACTTGAGTGGTCGCGAGGTGAGCCAAAGTACCTTTAAAGCGTTCGCTGATATCCGGGTGCAGGAAAGCAGGGAGCGCATACCAGTCTCGGTGAGGTGAATCGAAGGATCGCCAGGTAAGTTTGCTCTTTCCTGAATTACCCCCATGGGGATCTCTAGTCAGAATTTCCTTTCATGTGCTGCATTTTGGAGGTCTGTGGTGGACAGCATGATCCAAAAGCCAAAGTGTATTTGCATGGTACAATGTAGGCTTCTGATATTGCCCTGGCAAGGATTCCTGTGAACACCTGTGCATATAAAAAGTACATTCTAACCACATGTTCTTAGCATGTCCAGTGGTACAGAAAGTTCACTCCACATTTATTTGCATGTACTTTGGGATGTACTAAAAAGGGGTGTCAGTTTTGACAGGAGGGATTGAACTATGATCTTGCTGTTGCTACTGTCTGATGGAGTTTTTGGAACCTTGGCCTGGTGTTGCAGCTGATCTGGTGAGCTTGGAAATATACAGTATGCATAAGGGATGACTCACTTGCTGAGCCCCATAGTGAAGCACTGTTTGGGCTGTGGCTTTGTTCCATTTTAATTGTGTTGAGGGACATACCTGAGAACTATTTGAATTTCAACTGCAGATTCTAGATTTGCTAAGCTCTAAGTTCTCCAAGAATGGTAGCCAGTGGCCTAACCTGCAATATTTTAGCCTTTCTCTGCATTATTCCACATTAATTCAACCATAAACCTCATTGCACTCTGCCCTAAACCCTCCCAGAATGCATCTGGTTCCCCGAGCTGTATAGCTCAACACCATTGTGATGGAACTTGCATCACCACGGTCTAAACTCAACCTCCAGCTAGCTGCACCACATAGGTTCCCAAGTATACTGATGAGGAATATTTTGTGAAGTTGTTGAAAGGACATTAACACAAAAAATTAAAATGCCTTAAATAAATTTATAGTTACTATATGTACTATATTACTATGTTTCAGTGGTGGGCAAACTACAGCCTGCAGGCCAGGTCATCTGTGGGCTGACTTGTCTGCAAAAATGCAAATTGTCATGTTTGGTGTCTCCTGAGATGCCAGGAAAAGCCACTTCTGAAACAGGAAACACAGGAAATTTCTTGCCAGCCGGGGATCTGCCATGGACCACGCCTGGAAAGCTCACAACGCTCTCCCAGACTGCCCAGCTGCAGGGGATCAGGTGAAAAACCACACTGGGTATGTTACCAGCCCACCGCATAGTTGAAAATTATTAAACAAACTCAATGCAAGAAAACTTTTCCCACCTTTGCTATATTTTCAAACTGTACTTCCAGAAAGTCTAAGTTGTGACTAAAGTATGATATTTATCTTTAAAAATTGGGCCAAATGGGGTTTTTTTTTTTTTTTTTGTGTTAATCGTACCGCTATAAACCTGGACTGTGTGAGCATGTATAGATTTTGGCAGTTGGACTTGCAAATCACTGAATTTTGGAAAGTGCTGGTTGGATTAATTGTGTTTTTTCCAAAGGTTGGTTTGTGCCCTTGTCTAACTACCTTTCCCCATATCGAATTTTAAACATTATTACAAATGAATATTTAAATGAAGTGCCAGAATAACATATCATCAGGCTTGTTGATTACAAAGGAGAGATTGTAATCAGCAAAAACCAGATGTTGCATAATCTGCATCTCTCTTGGCAGACATGATCTTGGATATAAAATAAATATTTTATTTACTACATCACATTTTTACTTATTTCCATTAAAATTTTGCTGCCATTGTTTTTGTGTGCTAAAGGAGAACTTAGAGGCTCGTATAGTCTAGGAGTGATTAGCAAGGTTGGGGGGAGATACTCACCAATCATGCTGTTAGGATCCAGCGCTGCCCCTGCTACTGTGCTTGCTCTTTTCGGCAAAACTGACAGGAAGTGGAAGAGAGGAGGACCTCGGCGGCTGACAAACACAGAGGAGATTTGCAGTGTAGAAGAGAGCAGGGGTAAAGCTGGAGCCTAACAGTAGTATCAATGAGTATCTCCACCCTTGCTAATCACCCCTATACTGTATGAGCCTATAGTTCTCTTTAAATTGTTATATTTTAATATCTGAATTAATGGCTGGTAAATCTGTGTCCATCTGAAATATTCTGTGAGCTTGGATATTGTTATGCATATGATATGGAGAGCAGTGATAAAATCACAATTTTACTACTGTTTCTTGATTAGTTTAAAATAAACTCACCTGAGCTCAAGATGCCCCTAGGGTTTTAAGGAGGAAAATAAGAAAAAAAATATTCTAACCAAATGCCCTCCTTCTCCTGCCTGCCTGTCCACCTGCCCGCCTTCCTTCTTACCCTGTGTTCCCTCTTTCCCTCCCTCCCCTGCTTGCTCTCCTTCCTTCCCTCCCTCCCACCCACGCATGCACAGGAAGGTAGTTTTTGGAAAACTTACCTTCCTCAAGGCAGTTTACTAGTGAGCCGTCTCCTGTCAGTGCATCTCCCAATTCAACTAAGCTAAGTGGTGCTTCGTTGGAGCCTTCCTCTCCTCGGCTATTGTTGGCTCTATTCGCCATGGATTCAGCGCTATCAGCAGCTGAATCTACAGCGAACAGAGCTGAGGGGAGCAGAAGGTGCCGATGGAGCACTGCTTACCTTAGTTGAATCGGGAGATGCGCTGACAGTAGGCGGCTTAGTCGTACACTGCCTGGGAGGAAGACAAGTACTCTGAAATTTTCTTCAGCTGCTGCGGGGTGTGGGTAGTTGGGGTACTTGCCAGTGCCCACCCCCCCATCCTTGCCCCACAGCAGCTGAAGAAAAAGAACATTTGCTCCATAAGTTGCACAGGCATTCACACCCCCCACACACACTTTTAGTGAAAAAAATGGCTTTTATAGAGTGAAAAATACGGTATGTCATACTAATAATGAGGTGACCAGTGACCAAAGCCAGCACAAAACAGGCCCACAACAGAGCAGTCTTTCTAACTGATAAATTTCGCCCCTTGGAGTCAGTAAGGATTTTCTTTCCCTAATATTAGAGTAATTGGCTCTTGCTTCATGGGTTTTTCTTAACTGAGCTGTCACACCCTCATCCTTATAAAGTAAACTATATATACTAGTAGGGGATAATTGTGGCATGTGAAAGATCTGCAGACTGACTGAGGGGAATTGTATTATGTGGCATTATCGCGATGGTAAATTACGGTGCTAAAAATAACAGCTATTTATCATTAAAAGTGTGTCTATAGATAGCTTACATTGTTGCATGAATATGTTAGCAACACCAACTTTGCATCTTTTTTTAGACTAATGACTGGCTTGTGTAAAAATGTTAGCAATTCCTAATTGTATCCTTTTTTTACACTAATGACATTTATGTAAAACATGTTGTGTCCTTTTTCACAATAATTAATATAAAAGTAAACAAAAAAATAACTGCTAACATTTTTTTTACACCAACCAGTCATTAGTGGACAAAAGTAGGAAAAATGAGAATTGTTAATGTTTTCATACAAATAAGTCACTACTTCCCTAATGCCAGGGTTCAGACAGGCATTTATTTTACTTCTTAAAATAGGTCTTAAACATGTTCGAAGCTTCCTACATCAGATGTACTTAGTCTTTCACAAAAAGTGATAGCAAAAGTGATAACAGACACAAATGGGGTAAAAAAGGGACTCAAAGTGAGTAATAAATTGGTAAAAATGGATGCAAAACTAATTTACGTTTTCCACCAAGGTAACTTGCAAAATCACAGGGCCTTACGAGCTGCACAAGCATGAAATGCAACTATCAGATGTGATGTTAAGAGGTTATTTATGAAAGGGTGAATTTGCCTCACGTAGTAACTTCATGTTTGTTTGTGTCACTATGATCAGTAAGATGCAAATTCACTTCTATTTATTCTTAAGACAGCGGATAGACTTGTAGTGGACAGCGCCGGATTCTGTTGGATGCGTAGTGCGGCGTAGCCAGTATGACATTAGTGGGAATGAGGAGTCATGCAAAGTGAAGCAAAGTCCCCCAGTGAAGTGCAGTGACATCATTCTCACAATGTCCCATTAACTATATAAGTGAATAATACATTTATTTCTAGGTTACCTTGACCCTAGGTCATGTTGTCACTTAGCTAAAGTCACCATTGTCACTTTTGAATGAATAGTCTCCTAATTAAAGTGCACCTGTCACCTCAAAACTAATACTAAATTAGGTTGTACTAATGAAACTAACGTCAATCATCATTTAGCCCCACCCAACCCGACTTGGGAAAGAAAAGTCAGGCCGACAGGGAAGATAACAGAAAGAAATGCTGTATAAAGCTACATTTTTTAAAATACATATATATTTACAAAAACATTTTATTCCATAAGTAGAACCTAATTTAGTATTATAGATTTGAGGTGACAGGTGCACTTTATGCAACACTGGAGCCTTGCCATTAACCCCCCCCCCCCCCGATTTGCCAGTCTGATGTTACCACCGTTAGAGTTTGAAATGGTTACGAAATCAACACAAAAGGATGTGAATACTGACCTTTACAAAACTGTTTGTCCTTCAATAAATAATTTATCTCTTTTCTAGAAAGTGTACAATAATTCTGCTAAATGTCCCAGAATAAACAGAACTGAATGCAGCCACTGCTGGGAAAACAGTAAACACATATATTACCGATGAGTCAGTGGGAAGGATAATAATTATCCCTGAAAGATGAATAATAAAGATGAACAGACATTGGATGGATTGACAGTCTACATGGTTATTACATGCTGTACTAATGATAAGCTTCCCTCTCTCCTTTTATAACTCCCACTATGTGTGACTCCCATCAAAATGACAATCAGAGAGAGGTTTTGTTAGGTTGCAGTTTGAACAGGCAATAAGTGGTATTGTTGTATAACTAGACGATTCTGCCTAATTGTCCTGGTAAATATGCAGTGATCTGTTTGCATACAACGGTAACAAGAGCAGATATGATCTGCATTTGCTGTAATTTTGTGAAAAAAAACCACTGTCAGTCAGTCTTTAGCTATTTATTAGCCTCTACATGAGTAGCTGCTGCTTAGTAGGGTCATACAGGGATTCCATTCTAGCTTATCACAACAGCTTATGATAACATAATGTATCCACTTACAGAATCTTTTAAGTTAGGAAAGCAATTTTAATTACTTGAAATCAAGAGGGGTTATCCATTTTCCCTATAGTGTACACAGTTGGGTCATTTTTACTGATGAAAATGATAGATTGCCCATTTGTTAGATGCTTCATTAGTAAGCAATTATATATCATTTGTTATTATAGTTCTCACTGTGGGAAGAGAAATCCACAGATGTACATTAACATTTATTTTAGCCACAAAAACTAGAAATCAAGCATTTTTCTCTGTGTAGGTACAGACCAATTAGGAACATATTTGGGTCTATTGCAATGCCCTTCTAACTGACCTTCCAGTTTCCCATCTTTCCCTGCTCCAGTCTATTCTAAATTCTGCTGCTAGAATTATCTCCCTCTCTCACCAAGAGTCTTCCTCCAAACTCCTGTCTGCTCCTTGGCTCCCAGTTAATAAACATATTATTTACAGTTTCCTACTTCTGACATTCAAAGAAATTCACTCTGTTGCCCCTCCCTACATCTCTTTCCTTGTTTGCCCATTTACGCCTAGCCATCAACTCTGCTCTTCACAAGTCAACCTTTTTCTTCTTCTTCTTCCTCACCAAGACTGCCCATTCTCGTTTTAAACCCTTCTCTCTTGCTGCCCCTTACCTTTGGAATTCTATACCCCCAGTGTTTCTTAATGTGCATCCGTCACCTCAGGATTATTACATATTTTATTAAAGTATGTGACATTATAATGTAAATCAA
>WMED01001428.1:0-27676 GCA_019650415.1 Pipa parva
GCATGGAAGGAAGTAATGGATACAATCAAGGCTTAGCCTTGATTAGAGAACACCTGTGTAAGATGTAACATAAGGCTTTTAGCCACAAGAGGGAGCTCTAGGATAAAAGAGAGATACCCTCTGTATGTATAACTAGAGAATATACATAAATATAGTATAATTTAGTAGACTGGGTGAAAACCTAATTAGTGGATTTTCACCAGGGCTACACATATTATCCGCAGTACGCTAGTGTGAAAAAAAAAAAGGCTCAATGCAAGCCGATAGCACTTACCTAGTTCTGGACACACTAGCGTATGATGGGCATACACTGGGTCCGGAACACTGTGTGTCGCGTTTTGATGAACCTGCTGAAATATGCTTGCGCAACCAAGTATTTTTTGAAACATTAAGTGGGTTATTCACTAAGGTGCAAATTCGACTGTCGAATTCACAAACAGCAGATTCTCATAGTAAATCTGCTACAATTTCCCCATTGTAAAGTCGTGACAATTTTTTAATGTTATGATTGCGACAATTTCCCATAATAAAGTTACAACTGCGACAATATTCTCATTATAAAGACGCAACTGTGACTGAAGCAGCCTATTGCGACTGTCTTTATCTGGCGAATTCGCACCTATACGCAACAATTCAGACTTTAGTGAATAACCCCCTAAATAGCTAGTTGCTAACAGGTTTCACAGATCTGGGTCTTTTTTGAAGGTGACATCAGCTGTAGCAGGTATTATTTAACTTAAAATAGGATTTACTTGTAGAATCTCCCAATGTCAATTAATAATTTCCCTAATTTTATTATTCTCTGTGTTATAAACCACAATAATACTCAATTTGCCATGCTCATCTATGTTTGGGTCTTTATGTTATTTTCTTCAGTAGATCAATTCTCACATTCATCTGCCATATTTTTTGTTTGATTGAGCTCCATAGTGGAGTGTCCGTTCTCCAAATAACATTTCCTGACTTTACTCTCTGTATACCACTGGATACAAACAATTCCCTTTAAACCTCTTTAATTGGTTAATGAGTAAATTGGCTAAACAAGAATCCTTATGACAACTGGTCCTCAAAATATAAACTGCTCCAATCAACTTTCTTCTTATATGTTTTAGTTTCCACTTTGCCATTTTTTAATGTAAATTTATAGAAATACATTCCAACCGATATGATGGTATTTAAAAAAACAAACAAATAAAAACTGTTTTTAAAACGTTTAGGTGTCATATTTGAAATCATCTCAACCCTAGAGTAACATCGGCTTATAAAATATCTTGCCAGATATTAAATGAATGACTGTAAAATACTGTAAGTGTCCAGTGTATACCCCTTCACCATTAATATACATGACATCTGCTCCTGTCTGCATAAATATAATAGTCATTTTTTTTTTTTAATCTATTTATTGATTTAATGGACTGCATGGTTGAAATGAATCGCTTTAGTATAAAAGTCCATGCATTCTTTGCAGAAGAGAACTGTTGCTAAGAAACAGAAAGAAGAGTCTCTCCTGCCTTTTAGCAAGAGCAGAGATAAAAGGTATTAAAAACCAAAAGGAACTCCCTGTCTCGGAGTTTAAATTGAAGCAATGCATGTTCACAAAATGTCAAGGAGAGACTTCTAATTGGCATGTTCATGTTACAAGATTTGTCTACATATTTAAGAATGCAATCAATTCCCTTCTACATACTCAGAGGTACTGCATGTACCTGATGATAAAAGCAAATGTACTGTGTTGATCTTTTTGCATCTGTGGACTAGCACGGCCACTCTACCCTACCTTATATATATATATTGTGGGGAACTAGTCAAATGACTGGTGTAAATGTCATGTTGGTAAATGCAATTACATTTTAAATAACATTGTATGCCATATACATATGACTTATAGCATATCCACATCTGTGCATTGATACATAGTATTGGAAACATTTATCAAAAATATAACAGGTTATTTAATAAAGGGTGAACTGTCGCACAAAGGCCTGAATTTGCATCCTTTCGCAACTTCTCCAACCTGCTTACTGTCTGTTAGTCTTGACAATTATACTACCGTATGTTGGATTACTGGCTTTGAAGGCCCATATACTGTGTCTTTCAGGAGGTTAAAAAGATATGGAGCTTGGGATGTTTATGCTTCAACAACTCCTCAAATTTGACTACCTAATCCATAGCCATGCACTTGTCATGGATAGTTGGGCAGTGTCATGATTTTTACTATCCTTCCTACTGCCAACCAATTTCAGTTTTTATTTTGTATCAGTTCAAGAAAATTTTGTATGTCTTTTTATTTTTTAAACGTTAATAAACAAAGGGGGTAATTCATCAAGAAGCGAAGTGAGCTACAATCCGTTCGGCTCACTTCGCTAATAGTAGTATGCGCATGCTGATGTCCTGTACGCGGACATCAGCATGCGCATTAAAGGGATTCCCGTCTCGGCGAGAACAAAAGAGTTGCCTCGCAGAGATGGGAATCCCTTTAATGCGCATGGTGATGTCCGCGTACAAGACATCAGCATGCGCATTCTACTATTAGCGAAGTGAGCCGAATGGATCGAAGCTCACTTCACTTCTTGATGAATTACCCCCTAAGTCTTGTCCTGATATAAGTGATCGCTCATAAGAAAAATGATTGACTCGGAGGTGTGTCATTTGGCTTGGAGCAGGACATTTTAAATTCTTTTGCTTTGGACCAGTGATGCCCAACCTTTTTTTGGCCTGGGGGCCATATAAAATTGTGACACATGTGTCACTGGCCACTTCAAAGTAGCGACTTTTAAAATCACGACTGCGACAAATTTTGAAGTAACAGCTGCGACAATTTTCCATAGTAAAGTCGCGACAGTGACAATATTCTTATTATAAAGACGCGACTGCGACAGTAACATTCTATTGCGACTGTCTTTACCTGGCGAATTCACACTTATACTCAATATTTCAGTATTCAGGCCACGGGCTGGATATGCCCACGGGCCGTAGGTTGGGCATCACCGCTTTAGACTAAAACACTAGATGAGAGCCATGTGGTGCTGGGGTACTGTGCCCAAAAACACTTTTTGAACAACACTGCATATAATTATATTTATTGAGATATTAAAATGGTTTTGTTACCATGGAAGTGACCAAGCATGGCTGATATCCAATAGATTAAATAGGAAATCCAGTGGAAGTTGCATAGTGAGCGTTTATACCACCCTCCAATCAATCAATGCTTTGACACAGGTCCCCTCTAGCTTAATTCTAAAGGCAGGCCACGAAATGTATTAAATCCCACCATCTTCAGTTCTATTTACACCACTGAGGCAAACAAAAATCAAAACATTCCTTCCTGAATTCCAACTGAGGTTTAAAACTGCTGAATATGTGTTAAAGGGACTTGACAAATGTCACACTGATATGAGTGTAATAGTCCCATGACAGTAAAGGCACCAGGCACAAGGTAGTTCCCTAAGGATTGTGCATGATTATGACTCCTAATTAGTTGTATTTAAAGAAGACATGATCTACCAAATATATACGCTAGTATTTGTAAGCCAAGAGATCCCTGTGTACTGAAAATAACTCTTGAATTATAAGCAGTTATTTGTTCTCATGACCTAAAATGAAAACTAATTCCGGCATATTATTTCAAATGTGACTGCACTTGATGATACAGCCAATACCTTTGATACTTTTTTTATGAGCCAAATAATATAGTCTCAGAATCATTTCTGAAAGTGTTATAAAAAGCCTTCTCCTCTGCATTTCCCTAAGGATGGCAGAGATTGGAGCAATCTTGAATAGAATGTAGACCCTCTACTGTGAAATTGAATCCCTTGTGCTTTTGTCCTCTCTGAAGACTATAATATGTCTTTGGTTATCTGATGAAACTGCTGGCAAATTACTTCCAGATTACCAGGGGACAATGGCAACTGTAAGAGCCATAATTGCCCTGACAGATTCCATTGATAATGATTTCCCATCTAGCTTGAATCTTGATAATATACTGAATATACTAATATACTGTATCTTATCATGGAGACCATTTATATAAGAACTGAGATAAATGTATATATTAATAACTTAATAGTAATTCAGTTTAGACAAAGCGATGATAAATAGGAATAGCAGTGATGCAAATCCATTTACTGTAATATATCATTTACATCAATCTAAATAAAGTGCTTAGAAGAATGTGAAGGATCCAGAATTTATTGGATTCAATGTGTCTGTCTTCAGAAATTTGCTTAAACAGATGTAAATATTTTCTAGAGCTCTGCATTCTCTCTGACATAGATTAGATCAAACATAAATGCTTTACCCATTTAAAATAATTAATTCAAGAGATTTAGCTGGCATTTAGTGGTAAACTGACATGTTATGTAAAGCAGCCAAAGACACCCCTTGGCACTAATAGTTAAAATGACAGTGACACCCAAAAAATTGAAATGCCTCCAATACATTTCTAGTCAACATTTTGTAATTTCCTCTTACAGAATTCCTAAATTGTGTCTATAAAGCATGATATTTATCTATTAAGCTTTAAAAATGAGGCTTTTGGGTACACTTCCTGAGTATGTATTCTCCAATGCAGCAGTCCCCATCCTTTGCTTGAACCCAGACCGTTGAGAAGGTGGGCGGGGTAATGTGTGTTGCCTGTGTCAAGGGGTCCATGGACTGACAGTGTTCCGCAGCCCATCATTTGGGGACCTCTGCTCAAAGCACCATAGAAAGCAGTGGCACTGGCATTGCATTTGCATTCCCTACTTTATAAACCCGCATATCAGCAAAGGTGCATCAAGTCTTTCATAAAATGTATCATTCCAACTTATTTCACCTTAAAAACCTGGAGGGACCTCCAACCTCTTGTGTCAATCACAACCTGGCACTTAAAGAGTTATATCCTTGTGATATTATATTGTTTTATATAATGCACTTTTCCCATGTCTGTATTATATTTGTATTGCTGAATTGTACAGTTCTGCGTAAATTTGTGGAGCTTTATAAATAAATGTGTATATATACACATACATACAATAAATACCATTGTTTCCCACGGTATGTGATAAAAACCTTGTCAGTATATAGGATGAAAGTAGCTACAAGAAAACGTTAAAATTAGGAAATTAGCTGCAGTTGCAGCGGCATTGCTGCTTAGTGTCATTTTCTGCTCTACAACAGATTTTGCCACTGTATATAATCTTCAAGAGAATTCATACTTTCTAATTCCAAAGAAAGTCTGTTACTCAATTTCGAGAGGAAATCTTTTTTTGATTGTGACTGTGTGACAGAAACAACTCCATAAAGAATAATGGGTTTTCCTCAGCCTAAAGCAGGTGAACAATTTCGGGCTATAAAATACACTTCGAACAGCTTAGCAAATAAGTGAAAACATGGATAACGTTAAATAAGCTTTTTTTTCTCAAGCATTAACGAGGAGAAAAACTTTATTTTTGATCCAACTGAAGGAAAAAAACCCTAATAGAGAACATCTGCCAGTTAAGCCTTGCAGGGTAAAATCCTTTTAGAACTCATAGTTAGCAACAACTAACCTTTAAAGCGTTCGCAGATGTCCGCATGCATACATCAGCGAGCGCATAACAGGCTATGCGTACTGAAGCAAACGATTGGAGGGTAAGTTCGCTCTTTGGTGAATTACCCCCTATGTTTTCAGGTGAATCACTACTGGTAAGGAAAATGAGGTACATCCTTTATAGTAAAATAAAAGAAGGTTTCTGCTCCACCATGCAGTAGGTTCTTTACTGTAAGAGCAGTGAGCACTATGGAACTCTCTGCCTAAAGGGAGTTTATGATGGTGAATTCACTAAAGAATTCCAAAGGGGCCTAGATGCCTTACTTGAACTAGGTGTAGTAATTGGAGGATGAGTAGAATTGGGTTTTGCCTTTTGGGATGTTTTGCCTTCCACTGGATCAACATTGCAGGATAATAGTCTGAACTGGATGGATACTTAAAAATGATGTTTCTGTGTCACTGTTAATTAGAAGTGCCTTTTTTGGTTAGAAAGGCATCCAATCCATTCTAAAACCTGTACAAAGAACCACTCATTACAACCTCCCTTAGTAGATTCCATAACTTTCTGACACTCTGTGAATTACCAGATAATTAGGAAACTTTTTCCACTGGATAAATCCAGATTTTCCCATACAGTGTTTGATGTAAGCTCTCAGTAACCAAATCTATGTAGATTATTGTCTAGGGCAGTGATGGTGAAACTATGACACGTGTGCCAAAGAGGGCACATAGAGCCCTTTCTGTTGGCTTGGGAGTGGTCACCAAGGCTGCCAACAGTACAGGCTGCAGACCTGATCTGACAGTTTTCAGGCCAGATCCATGGCCTGTGCTGAAGGACTGCCTGCTCGCAGCGGAGCTCTCCTCCTCTGATGCATGCGTGCTTCTCTGCTGACACAGGCGCGATGATGTCACTCATCAGTGCAGGCACTTTGAGGGAAGGTGCTGGTGAGTGATGTCACCTTTTCAGCACTCCGTATCAAAAAAGTTTGCCACCACTGGTCTAGGGGAACACAGTTTTAGAAATGTGTGTATTGAATTTTATGTAGATGCAGATGCTATAGTAGGGTGGACTGATAGGAGTCCAAGGCATAGAAATGTATTTGTATATTTTATTGACATGTTTATCCCCTTATTGCACAACTAAAAGATTCCTTATTAAAATGCAAATGAAACAAGCATGGATTCATCTTCTACAGCAAAGAGCTACTTTTCCAAAATGTATTAAAGCCAAAATATTATTTATTCAGAGTCAAACTGTAACCTATTTTTGAGTCGGTAGTGTCTGCTTGCCTTGCATGTTTGTAAGCAGCTAATCCATGTCATGCTCAGATTCAAGACAGTTTTTGTACGTTTTAAAACTCTTTTTTTTCTGGTTAATGTAAGCAAACAAAAGCCTCAGCGAACAACATAAAGGGTACGGCAGTGTGATGCGTATGTGTATCTGCTGTCTAAAGTTAGAACAACTACAAGAAACAAAATAAACACAGCTGCTTTCATCAACATAGCCTAAAGAACAAAACACATCCATAGCAGAGCATGTCTACAAAAATAATATTCAGCATAAAGTAATGAATTGCAAGAATGGGAAGCAGCTATTTTGCAAGCTGGTGCCTAATTAAAGTCAATAAAATCTATCATGCCTCTAGTTCAAATCATATGACTATTTGTATGAGCTGGAAAGCATCCAAAGTGAATCTCCTTAGCAGCTGTTGAATTGCAGTTTTAAGTAACTTCTGGACATTATAAGGTGAATAGGACAATATGGCGAGTTCATCATAAACATACTATAATATATTAATGCAAATTGTCACATACATTTGTTTGAAGAAGACAATGCAGCTATATCTATCTTTTTCTACTTGAATATGCAGAAATTATTGTAAGAACATCAATGTCATGTTTCAGTCGCTTTGTTCTGTTGACAGAGAAGTTACAATTGCTTTTGAGCATTCATTTCAATGGTCCCACCATTCTTAGCTCATGTGGCCACATTTCGGGTGAAAAAGGCACCAGAATATTTACAGGAACATTTCCCAAATCACAGAATAATAACCTTTGTTGAACGTGTACAGTAAAATTGAAGAAGTGGTGAATTGTCTCAAATTATTATTTTTTTTATTAATTATTATATAGCATTACTATTTTTCACAGGGCTTTACAGAAATTCATCATTTACTGTCCCATGGAGCTTACAATCTAGTTTTCCCTATTTTGTCACACACACATGAATGTTTTTGTATTGTGGGAGGAAACCCACACAAGTGTAGGGGGAACATACAAGCAGATGAAGTCCAGGGTGGAATTGAATCTAGGACCTCAGCGCGGCAAGGCAGCAGTGATAAACACTGAGCCACCGCACTGCCCATCCATCTTCTAACTTCAGTTAGTACTTTACAAAATATACCTCTTACTTTGCTTTTTGAAAGACCAGAATATATTAAGCACAGCTAAAAAAAGAATAATTTAAAACCAATGACCAAATAGAGCTCATCAACCTCTTATTTAGAAACAGATGACATTATACCAGATGATCTATTTCTCTCTTGGACTTTTATGGAAGGTTTGGGGGTTTTTTTTTACCTAAGAAAATAAATGTTACAAGTGTGTTGAAATAAAATGTAAACTCGGTTGCTCAGGATTCATAATCACTGTATTTCATATTTTATTTATACTTTCTAGATGGTGAAATTTATGAAGAGGCAAAAGGAGCAGTGCAAATTGATTTCAGAACTCCACCTGCTTGTTGCCTCCCTTGACAAATATGCTTTTGTTTCTGCCTATTTCTAATTCTCATTTTTTTCGTAAGGTAAAATGATAGTGAGGAAGGTGTAGAGAAACCAGGGTACAGAAATGCATGCGTTGGATTTTTATACTCCGATGCAACAGAAAAAAATCTCGATATTTTACTATTTTTCCATTAACTTTAGATAGAAGTAAAACTATTTGCACAAATAGGAGATCAGGGATTGTGATTTTATATATAATAATCATAATAAAAGATTTCTAAATATATAGCAGCTTTTTGAAGCATAAAGGGAAACATATGCTTAGTGCAAACATAAAATAATTTCAAGGTTCAAGAAATGTTGTTCATTTGCAATAAAAGCCAGGTTTGTTTCCATCTTCTTTATTTCTATTTCTATTGTCTGGTTAGTTGTGACTAATAATAGTCTGGAAAAAAAACACAAAAGAACAAATACTTTTAGGGAACAATTTTTATAAGCTGATTTTTGGATTGTGTGTTATACATGAGAATGCCACAAGGATATCTGGAAGCCAAGTAAATAAGGTAAGTGACAGTTCATTTTTACCTCACTTGGGGAAACTGGTGGTCTGTATATGGCCTCCATTAAAAATCCTGTGGAAGGGAAGGGATACAGTTCTACTGGCAATCAACAAACCATTATGTCAGTAAACCAGTTGTGGTGAATGCCATCCAGATTTGCATATTGCCACTGTTCCCCTTCCAAATACGTGGGAGATCCCTATGGAAATAAGCAGTTGGAAGTGTGTTGTAAAAATTAACTAGGAACGATTACATGCAAGTCTCTACTGAGGATTCTGGGAGCCTTGTGACCTTGATGCATTCTTATGAAGTTCAGGTGTTTTACTAGTCTGTATTTGACGTTTTAAACTTTTTGCCTTCCGTAGGCAAGTTTGACTAACACAACATCAACACTAATACTTTTTGAGACTCCAATGTCTTCATTATATGTTGTAATAATGAACTGTTTGGTTTTATAACTATCCCAGGAAATGATGAGACCAAACTCCTAAGTGCAAATACTTTCTGTTGTACAGGTAATGTTCAGAGTAATTGCTTTTCTGCTATGATGACTTGACCACATTAACCTCTTGATTGCCATATACTTATGCTGTTATGTCTTGAGGGCAGTAACTTCAGATAAAAGGGGATAATATGATCAGTCGGATTTATTTTCTAAACAAAATATTCTTTAATAAAACCAGAGTGGATTGTTCTGTGTGAGTAGAAAAACACTGCTAAATTATACAGCATATAGAGAACGCCACATTTTGTTCTTGCTAAAATAGTTGAGTTAAAATAAAGGCATAATATATATATATATATATATATATATATATATATATATATATATATATATACACTACACAGGTCCAACATTTGTACTTCATTGAATATATGAACACAAATACAAAACAAATCAGTTTTCATAAAAAATTATGAATGTGCAATATAATGTGCAAAATGCCATTATATGAACAATATTGTCAATTTCTAGCTTCAAACCCTTACTTATGATTTGATATGGTTTATATTGATAATACCGTCACGTTCAAGACTGACAGTTGTTTTTCCATGCAGGGTGAGTTTGGTTTACATCTGTGTGATCTTCACTTTGTGTCTGATCAGTCAATTGCAGGTTCACTTTAAATTTTATTAACGATAGTTGTTTATAAACTATGAAATGGAAATTTTTCAGTAAAGCTGAGATAGGTCACTGTAAATATGTTTTTCATTCACATTCATTGAAGGAGATATCATGCATCTTTAAATAGAAGCTCCCAAATGAAAGGCATTGTCTCTGATATAGACAAATCTTGTCCAAAACCTTTGGTGTGATTCGTGGCTAATTAATAAAACCATAAAATCAATATCTATATTCTAAAAACTGGATTCAAATTTTAATCGATGTAACCATTTTTTAATTGAAAGGCTTGGCTTATAGATGCTGCATGCTTTATTTAATATGAAATAGATTTAGGTATGGTTAGAAAAACTGATGTCTAGATGTTTTCCCTCTGGAGCAATATACTAAGAATCTTCTCTTTCTAGTGCTAGATAATTGAACTTTCACTTTTCTATTCCCTTTACATTTTTTCCCTGATGCTTTTAATAAATATTACTTACTCCTTGGTAAAAAAAAAATCTCTTATAGATATTTCTCAATTTCCTTTTCAAAATCTCTCATTACTCCATCTGGGGTGTCAAAGTTGTCTGTCCTTTAAATTTGTGAGCAGATATTTCTAGAAAGCTTCTGCTTTCTACCTTTTGTTTGGTCATTTATGGGATTGGTGGCCCGATGTGACTGACGTGCCAATGCTTTAGCTGACCATTCTGGGATTTGTAGTATTAGCGTTGCATGCGATGTCTGCTGGTAGGCCAGCTCTAGTAGACATTTTCTCATGGGCCAAATATAATAACGCTATGGGACAGAGTTTGAGACTCCTGGTATACACTTTAGACTCCCTCTAATTTTTACAATCTGGAAACATATTAAAGGGGAACAATAGTCAAATTACATCTTTACATATGCAGTACTATACCTTAATGAGAAGCGTTTCTCCTCAGTAGTTCTTTCATGTGAGGCAGAATGATTGAGTAGGCACCACTGATAAACTCCTGCACCAGGAAATGTGTGTGATGCTGTACTGGCCAGTTTTCCATGAAAAGGTACCCTCCCCCGGACATTTTTGCCCTACTTACTACTTAGCACATGTGCAGCTTTCCCTCTGTAATCTCCTGCATTCTAACTTAATTTATGCAGCCAAAAGGTCAGCACACTGCTTAACCAATAACAGTCAGGCAGTTTTATCTTCTTGTGCAGAACAGAAAGAGGAAGGGGAGTGTGGGAGGAAAATATCAGCTCTCAGGAAAACTAATTAAGGGAAACAAACAGCAAGTATTATTTCTTCCCTAAATGTTTTTTTAACTATTTGTGTCAGCAATTGGCTTAGTATAAAGGAGTTTTATATGTATGTGTGCAGTTATATCAGCACTATAGTGCCCCTTTAAAGGACAAACATACTCTAATTTACATAGCATTTACTTATTATTACATAGGTTAACCTGACGAGAGAGGGCTTTCTACCTTTACATTTCTATTTATTAAAATGAATTTCAACTGCCATTTTATTCATCTACCAAGGTGCCATTCTTAGGAACCAGCTGTCATAAAATTGTAATATGCTTGCTTGCTTTAGTAGGCCATAATTTTTGAATAAAAAAATCTTAGACATTTTGTAATAATTTGGCAGTAAAATGTCTTTTAATATTCATTTCCATTGACCAAGTATGACTGTCTTTGATGTTTTATTACCCTGTTATATAATTCCTTCAGTATCCTGTTTCACTTTCCCTTATTCTGTATTTCCAGTGTTTACCCTTTAATTACTCAAGTAATTTCTAACACTGTCATCCGTGTATTATGTCCTAGTCTAACCTCATTAACAATATTTTAACTTAACTTCTACTAGCATAGAAGTTAAGTTAAACTCTAACATTAAGGGGGTAATTCAGAAAAGTCCGAAGTGACCTTGCGATCCTTCAATTCACCTCGCCAAAACTGTTGCACGCTCGCTTCTGTCCTACAGGCGGACATTAGCAAATGCTTTAAAGATATTCCAGTCTTGGCGAGGCGACTCTAGTGGTCGCGAGGTGAGGCAAATGTCCTCCAGTACCTTTAAAGCGTTTGCGAGCATGCAACAGTTTTGTCGAGGTGAATTGAAGGATCGCAAGGTCACTTCAGTCTTTGCTGAATTAGCCCCTAAGTGATGTCATTTCTTATGAACATAGGGAGGGAAGTGTGTCTTCCTTTACCGGTTTGGCTTTGCTCCAGGCAATTTTCCCAATAAGATGCTGGCCAACCTGATAATATATATTTAATATACAGTATGTATTAGATGAAACTTGTGCTGTCCTGTGTTGTTACTGAAAGCAAAAGTAAATAGTCTGCAAACATCTACTTTATTCTAATAAATACTGTATTATGCAGACATTAACCAAGACCCCTGGCACTATTTTTTATGTTTCAGTGTGAGAGAGTTTTGCCATTCTTCCTCCTCCAATCTGTAAACAGTTGGGCCATTGGGCTGAGCTATCTATGAGGAGATGGTACTATATACTACACTTCACAAGGGATTGTGGGTACTGCAGACATAATTACATAATATTTGCTCATAATCCCTATCAGTAACTTGTTTGGTTCTTTGGCGGTTTATGTATTGTGTTAAGAGATTTCCATTCAAACGCAGCTTGATATGATTATCCCTATTGTTCGAAGGGAAAGTAAGATGAAAGCTTCTAAAAAGGATTTAAAAAAAAAAAAACCCCAAAAAGCCTAAAGCATACAATGTGAATAAATAAGCTCATAGATATTACCATGGTGTCAAGCATGCCTCTAAACCCAATCTTTGTAAAATAAATCATTTTATTTCTCACTTTTAAGATATTGTTATACTGTATATGACTCAGATTTAAACTGCATGCTAGAGCCATGTCAGTAAATATATATTGATTTGGAGAGAAATGAAGCACAAAACTGCATTGCTACTGAAATGAAAAGTAAACATATTATAGTATTCCATTTGTTCTAATAAACATTACAAAATAGTGTTTTGTACCCAGAATCCCTTTTACCTACCTTCATAACTGTGTGAGAGTGTTGTCATTCTATTTCTCTCAGCTTAGAGTTGCAGACCAACTGCAAACAATCTTACAATACTAGTAAAACATCCTGAAATAAATTCCAAGGTCAACAACCCCTTTAATGTTTGTTCATTACAATTACCTCTTGCTTGTTTGGTTTCTAATGCACTGTGCATACTGCATCAAAGACAATTTCTTGTAATGACATTCCATAATAAAGTGGCAAATAGTAAGAGGGTACAAGATGTGAGACAAGCTAAAGGTTTTATTGAAGGATGTAAAATAATAATAGTCTAAAATGTAGCGTGTGGCTAAATCGGAGCATACAGCGAAAAGCAGTTTCTTCTAACAGAAATAATGATATGATTCAGTTTTAGATAATCAATATTTATGTCCTGGATCAATACTGTATCCTAGAGCTGTGTCAGTAAATAAATATTGATTTGGAGAAAAGTGAAGCACACATCTAATTGTTTACCCATATCATGCAAAATGATTTTAATATACCTGTTTTAATGAATATACAAAATATAAACGCATTTAAATAGATGATAAAATTCACAAATGATAAAATAGTAAATGATAATGTTAGGTTTAATTAAACGGATACTGTCACCAAAATACAAATGTTTTTGTTGTTTAAATGAAAATTTTTTGATCCACTTAAACACAGGGGGTTATTCACTAAAGTCTGAATTGCTGCGTATAGGTGCGAATTCGCCAGATAAAGACAGTCGCAATAGGCTGCTACTGTCGCATCTTTATAATGAGAATATTGTCGCAGTCACAACTTTATTATAGGAAAATTGTTGCGACTTCATTATGGGAAAATTGTCGCGACTTTACAATGGGGAAATTGTAGCAGATTTGCTATGGTAATCTTCGAATTCGCACCTTAGTGAATAACCCCCTGAGAATGCTCTAGCCAAGTATTATGTTTGCAAGGGGAAACCTATTTTCTGGTACTTATTGGCGGTTATTTTTCAAAAATGCAGTATGCATTAAATGAGGTCTTTGTTTACTGCTACTGAGCTCCACTATACCAGTGAATGCTGTTGATGTGTTTACTAGACCTCAATAACTTCCTTAATATTCTTATCATGATGAGATTTTAGTTCTCTTTATGAAAAGAACGTTACACAAGGACTTTCTCCTGTGCCAGCTTCCACTGTTATTTTTTATCTGCTCTGTATGGTGTAAGGATGGCCTACTGGCATAGGTCTGTACACTGGCTTGAAAGCAGAGGCTTGTCAGAGTTTTGACATGGGTGAAAGTAGTCATGTAGACAGACATTACTTTACAGCCCAGTATAGTTGCTTAGCGGCTAGCTACATCATGCACTACTCAATGGCCCAGTGGACAATAGCTAGTTATATTGCAAAGTACTCAAGTGCTAATCTTGCTTATGCAGTGGCCAGTATCTTCACTTACAGTACAAATCTCTCCAGCTTGGGGTCCGAAGCTAAGAGGAATACTTCCTAATGTTAGCAATGACTTTTACTTGCGCTTAGGGTTATGCACAGATTACCCAATCTGCGCTCTTTGACAGATTAACTCAGGGGTTTCAAACCTATCAACTCATGGGCCGTACATAGGAAAAATTTGAAGATGACAAGGCTCCATTCTGTGTCCTCTGCCCTCTACCAATTTTCTTTTGCTCTGCCACTGTCCCAATGATGGCCCATATGACACAGATGTTTGAGACCTCTGGATTAACTTTTCAATTTGTGACCTTCCTCTGGTAAATTAAGGCTATTTTGTAAGGTTTTCTAGGTGTTTTCTAGTGGTCTACAGAACATGGGTTTGCCTCCTCCAGTCATTAGTAGGGAATGATCTGCTCTACCACTTTCACGTGCAATATTACATATCTATCAAATAACATATCAAAGTTACCTTTTTCATCCTTCAGGAAAGTAAAGCAAGGACATGCAATTTTACATTAGTGAAATACATAACCAAGAGAATCTAAGACACAGAATAATTAATTTAGTTGAATTGCATTAGGTTATTTGATCTTAAAGCTCAGCTTACATTTTATTTTTAAATCTTAGCATGTACTAAATCTCTTTGAGAGTATATATGACATAAATATATGATTACACACATATACATGGGAAAAGAATAAACCTAAACTCGCCATCAAATCTCTTAGGGACACAAAATTGGCCTTATGGTGCTGCCCCAAGAAGTTCTTAATGAACAATTTATGCCCACTAATTCCCCATTAATTTATGGTCTATGGTGGAAAAACAGGGATTCTTATCTTTACTGTACAGTTTTCTGTCTGTCATGCTGTACAATTATGCCCACATATCAATGTGACAGTTGTCTGACTCATAGTGTTTCAGAGTTGGTCCCTGTGCTATCTAACTAAGGATTTGTTCACTCCATTGCATATGGAATAATCAGTAGCTCAGTCTTTTTTGATGGATCTGTCACTGCTAACAATTTTTTGTGTCTCAAGGCGAACTTATCATAAATCTGTAATGTTGGCCATGGACTTTAAAAATGTATGCTGTTCCGTGCAGCTGTACAACCCAGCTTTGCATTAGACACATACTCCACTACATAGAGATGAACATTAGGGAGGAGTATTCCCATATCACAGTATCTATGGGAAGTGCAATGATAACCAGGGCTACAGATAAGAATCCACTACACATTGCTCAAATTAGACCTGTTCATGTCACTGTGATTCCAACAGAATGATTCATTGTATTGACTGCTCGAATGTAAGTGTATTACCATGTCCTTTATGCATTGCTTAAGTTTGTTGCATTTCTACTAGTTGGTTTGACACTTGTATCACACCTTTGGACTTGCAATAAAATATGTGTAGCATTATGATGTACAGTGCTTTTAATGCAGGTCAGTTAGATTTAGTTTACATTGGTAATCCAGTGGGTTAGCAAATCAGTCACATGTAGGGCATATGGGTACTGATCAATGCAGCAGGTGTCTATGAGGTTTTTTTAAATTTAAGATCATGCTAGCGATATAATTTCATTTTCTCAGTTTCCTTCCTGACTTTGAAGACCCTAACGGGAAATTACAGTATCACACCTTTTCTTTGATAAATGCTCCTCAATTATCCTGCTCTCTGATAACTTATCTCAGTGTCCCTAACAAGCAGGCAGTGATCTACAAATTCTAGGAACAAGTACAATTTTGCCTCCAGGTACAAACTGCTAAATCTTTCTACCAGAAAAACCTGTCAACATATGCTTGGAGCTGAATTCCTGTGTCATCTGGAGAGCAATGTTTGCATGTCCCTTGAAAATAAAAATACTATGCTGTTTTATCAATAAATATTAATAACAATGTTACATTTTTTACATTTCCCATCAAGGGGACTGTATAGGCAAAGTACTCGGTTTTCAAAAATGGTATTGAGAATGTTGTTGTGATCTGTGTATATAGTTTTCTTCTTTTAACATCTACTTCCCATAGCCAGTACATATGTCTAGATTTGTAACATAAAGGATCCTTCAGTCTAGGTGTATAATTTGTATAGTTACCTCTGCAGAGCAGGTTGGCTAGGCAACGGTAAAGCAACACTCTGACTGACCTTACCTTCTATCTGTCAGATCTTTAAACAATTATATTTGTCTTTATTATTCTACTATTTAGGGGGTTATTCACTAAGGTGAGAATTTGACTGTCGAATTCACAAACAGTGCATTCCCATAGTAAATCCGCTACAATTTCCCCATTGTAAAGTCGCAACAATTTTTTAAAGTTAAGATTGCGACAATTTTCCCATAATAAAGTCACGACTGCGATGATATTCTCATTATAAAGACATGACTGCGACAGTAGCAGCCTATTGTGACTGTCTTTATCTGGGGAATTTGCACCTATACGCAACAATTCGGACTTTAGTGAATAAACCCCTTTAATCTTCAAGTTTTAATTACAGTGGATAAGGCATAGACAGGGTGAATCACTGTAAAAAAAACAACACATTAACTATTTAAAAATCTAGAGATGAGAGAAAAGATTTTACCTGTCTGCTTATGGATGTCTGAAGCCATTTAACCACTGAATTTGCTGAACAGAGACCCAAAGAAGGCTGTGATGCAGGTGAACATATGGAAGGTACTTAGCAGAAGTAATAAGAGTAACTGCAATAGATATTTTTAACTAAAGCAAATGACATTATATAGCAAAATAATTAAAAAATATATATTTTGGACCATTTACGGTAGTCCCTTAGTATACAAGAAAAGGAAGTAACTACAAACAGTGATGTTACTATATCCTCATTCATGACCTTGCCTTCTTTGTTAAATGCAGTTAAACCTTCTGTAAAATGTAAGTTATAGGACAGCTGTGAGCAATTTGGCACGAGAGCTTTGTGTTTATCTAAGTGCACATTAAAGTAAACATTTAGGGAAAATTCTAGACTGGTAGTCTAAAACCTATAGAGCTACCGCTGTTTCTGAACTACAACTCCCATCTTCTGTCCGTGGGATGCTGGTAATTGCATTTTAGCAACAGCTAGAGCACTACAGGTTAAAGATTACAGTCTTAGATGATGATTTTCCTATAGGGAAATGTGTTACAAGTGGATATTGATACTGTAGGAGTAATATCTTAAATGCAGTATTTTTTTGTGTAATTGAGACTGTGAATCAGTGGAGTCAGTAACTAAATGATTTATTCTACTGAGAAAAAGAGTTTTTGTGATCATTTTTATATTTCTGTTATTTTTAATAATATATTTACTTTACTAGATAAGGATGTTTTTCATGCATTCAAAGTACAATAGACATGTGTATATATGCTTGCTTCAGGTCTTTTATTGACATATTACACCCCTGTGAGGAGAATGTTATAAATAAAACATGGATTACTTCTAAAATTGCCTTGAACCCCACATAATAGGGTTTGCCATGGAGATGATACATTCACCCCATAGCAAAACTAAGGAGCAATGATAAACAGTACCAACCTCCCATATAGGAAACTGGTGAGGGATAAAGCATATGATCTATGGTAGGGGTAACATAGCAACAAGGTTTATAAGGCTAAAAAAAGATACAAGTCCATCCAGTTCAGCCTATTTTCCTGCAATGTTGATCCAGAGGAAGGCAAAAAACCCATGAGGCAAGAGCCATATTAGGGAAAAAATCCTTCCCAACTCCAAAAATGGCAATCAGAATAATTCCTGGGATGAAGATCCCACCTTCAGTTATCTAGTACCCATAACTTATAATTTTCGTACTGAAGGAAAGCATCCAACCAGTTTTGGACTCTTTAATGGAACCAACAATGCCAGCTTCTTCAGGCAGAGATTTCCAAACCCTCACTGTTCTTACTGTAAAGAACCCCCTTCTATGATGGTGCAGAAACTTTCTTTCCTCTATACACAGAGGAAGCCCCCTTGTTATACTTACTGTATAATTCTTGGCATAAAAATAGATTGTGGGAGAGATCTATAGTCTAATCCCTAATATAGTTAAATGTGATCACCTATTAATATTTTTCTAGACTAAATAAGCCCAATTTTGAAAATCTTTCTTGGTACTCTAGTTTGCCCATTCCTTTTATTATTTTAGTAGCCTGCCTTTGAACCCACTCAAGCTCAATTACATCTTTCTTGCATATTGGTGCCCAAAACTGCACACAGTATTCCATGTGTGGTGTGACCAGTGCTTTGTAAAGTGATATAATTATGTTCTCATCATGTGCATCTATGCCTCTCTTGCTGCACCCCATGACCCTGTTTGCTTTAGCAGCTGCTGCTTTGACACTGACTGATACAGTTAAGTTTATTGTCAGCTAAATTTCCTAGATCCTTTTCCATGTTTTCTTTGCCCAGTGTTTTCCCATTTAGAAAATAATCTTTTTTTCCATTTTCCATTCTTTCCATTCCCATATCTTTCCATTTACCAGTGTTAAACCTCATTTCCCACTTTCCTGTGGGAAAAACTGCAATGTATCTAGATCCATCTATAATAAAATACTCTCATCCATTGTATTAACCACTTTACACAGTTTAGTATTATCTGCATAAATAGAAATGTTACTATGCAATCCCTCAACAAGGTCATTTATAAACATGTTGAAGAGAAGAGGGTGTCAAACTCATTTTCACAGAGAGACACATTCACTTTATGGTGACCTTTAAAAGGTCAACTGTAATTGTAAGACTGTATAAATACAACTATTCCTTAGCTAAGCAAGCTATAAGGCCCTAATAATTAGAATATGGGCACACAGATAAGCCAGACAGGCACAATGTTAATGTTTATTACATTAAAAAAATTACCCCCAAAAAAAGCAAAACTTACTTAAAATGGATTGCCTTCCCTGCTGTTGTGCCTGTGTTGTATGCTCCTTTTTACATATTTTTTGGCCACTGTTTTGGTACCCTCGTTGCCCCTGATTGTACTGCCTTCCACCTCCTCCTCTTTTTACCTCCTCCTCAGTGATCCCTTGTGTAGATTGTCCACAAAGCCAGGGATCAGCGTTGCCAATCATCAATAAATTTACTGTCCGTTTGTAAAAATGAGGTCAACATTTTATGTATCAGTAAGAAAAAAATCCAAGTTAGTGAGAAATATGGACATGTTAACTAGAAACAGAATGTTCCTGCAGAATATTCTTGGGACTGTGTTGGAAATCCCTTAACTGTATTCCTTTAAACCCCTTTTCCACTTAAATCATTTGCTATTTTATACTTTTAAATATGTCAGTAAAAAAGTCTTCATGCCAGTATCTTTTTTTAAAAATGTCAATAATAAAATGTTTCCATTGGTTGGTAAACCTGGCAGCGACTGAAGTAAATGGTGCATCTCTGTAAATTGTTATGGAAGATGTCAACACCATATATGTCCACCAAATTAATACATTCAATAAATATATCCCCCTTTAGGACATACTTGTTTTCCATTTGTAATAATACAATAGCTACTTATTCTGCTTTCCTTCTATCCTTCACTGTAGTAGATTTCAGTCTTCTGAAAAAACTGGTGAAAACAACATCTTTCCTGGAGTCTATTAAAATCTAGAAAATCTGTTCATATATATTTATTAATGTAACAACATGCTCCGTGACAATCATACTAACATATATTTTATATTTTATATTACTGTCCCTCTGAGAACTATTACTAGGCTGTGTGGGGTTTCTTGGGATATAAATATTGACTGTAAATATTCGCTCATCCCATCTGCTGAAGGAGATATTTAGATGTACATTTAACCATCAGCATTGAGAACAAGATTAGACATACACTATACACAGATGGATTTCTATTTTTGTTTTTCTACCTGCAACTATATAGTCCCCTCCATGTTGCCCAGGCCTCTTGAAACTTAAAGGTGAATCCTCCAAAATCTTTTTTGCAACTCAAACAGAAAAAGGCAGAAATAGTTTTTAGGTGATGTTGTCCATCTGGAATGTTTGGAATCTATATATTTTATAAATATTTACATGTACTGGATAGTTCTTACCCTTTCAGTCATAAAATTACAAGAGATAAAAAGTCTTTGAGTGAAGTTTCATTTCTTGTTTTGGCTTTAATCCAGCTTCAGAACATCAAAACCTTTATAGACTGGAAAGTTTTTAGTGACAACACATAGTAAGTACATAGATGTCTCAGCCAAAGCCTGTGCTACCAACAATGGAAACAGACATTGCCTATTAATTGGGACTGGTCATTTGCATTATTGACAAATTGCTTGTAAATAACTGGCAGAATTGCCAAACAGTGCTTATCAATGGATTCTTTATTTTTTCTCCTTATTTACATATTTCTCATAGTCGATGCAGCATTTTCTAAGACTATTCCTTGGGATGAGTTTCTTTACATTCTTTACTATGCATAAGAGATCTGTTTATATAGAGAACAGGGAATTCTTTATTGATATAATATAAGGGAAATGAAGTATGTAAATTAACGTAGAGAGGCTATAATGCTGCATTTTCTCCATGCCAGTGACCTTCCCGTTTGCTGCCTGTTAAAACAGTTTTTTCATGTAATATTGCATCCCGGATTTGTAATGAGTATGCTTAATCCCTGGTATGATGGAAGCTCTTGTTTGAAAGGGCCTGATAATAAAACAGAGATATCATAGGAACATGTAACAAATGATATTTAATGCAATCAAATTTTGAAATGTATTTTTTACTTTTGTTACAATGAGATCTTTCTGCCTCCTCCTCCTCATCTCTCTCACATACATATAGGAGGTCTCCCAACGCTTCCTAATGTATGGCTTACTGTTGAGGATTAAAGGGATGCTGGGACATTGTCCAATGGAAACAAACAGAATTTTTTTTTGTTCCTATATACCATGTGCAATTTTTTGGAATCTAGTTTTAATTTGGACAAAAAGATATTTAATTTTGTCACCGAGAAATCATGTGACTGTTACCATTTGCCTATTTCGACCTATTTTTGCTTATAACTCCCTATAAACCGGATGACATAGTCTGAGATAAAAAGTGAAAAATGCATGAATCTGTTCCTTTAATCATGTGAAATGTATTTATTCTTTCATAGGTGTTTATTGATCCCAGTGTAACATTTTTATTTTTTTACATTCTTCTCTACCAGGGCTGGATGATTGCCTTCAGCAGTACATCAAAAACTTTGAAAGGGAAAAGATCAATGGAGAGCAACTGTTACACATTACGCACCAGGAGCTGGAGGAACTGGGTGTCACTCGAATTGGTCATCAGGAACTGATCTTGGAAGCAGTTGATCTGCTGTGTGCTTTAGTAAGAAGAGCCTCTTATCGTTCACTCTCTGATGTAATATAAGAATGTACACATTATCTTTTGGGAGAGTCATTTACAGTGAAAGTTCCATTTCTAGCTGTCAGAACAAAATCTAAATATTCTCAGCATGCTTTCGCTTTCAGGGCATTGTGATTTCCAAACAAGCTACAGTTGTTAATTTCCAACAAGCTCCATTAAAAAAATAAAAACTGCTTGTTATATTATTCCCCATACAAGGTCTATTCTTTTTTTTTTTTTTTTTTAAATGCAAAAGTGCCAGATGGCTGCAGAAATTAGTTTTTTTAAATGAAAAAAAAAAAGGAAGGAATGGAGTAATTATTCTTAAATTGCTCACACACACCATGCATTACAGTACTGCTGCTGGACTCTTTTGTTATCCATTGTAGATAGCCCACATAGCAATAAATACTGTATGGCATACAGAGGGAGCATCTGGCGCATTCAGTGTGCACTGCTCACACAGAGGGGGGAAGGGTGTTTGTGTTAGACTAGTATATTCAAGCCTGTTCTATCCGTGTAGGTAGTCTCGGTACATATGTTATCTGCTGGGCCCTAGAGGAAACAGCAGAGCACCTGGCTTTATACCGTTCCTATTACACTGCTGGAGCAGACTTGGATGCAGAATACAGTTAATTTCAATGGGAAAATAGTTGTAGCTACCTATACAAGATACAGAATTCTTGTCTCCTGTATCTGTCTATCCGCATGCTAGATTTTCTGGGTGGTGTAGTCCTACATAGTCCCATGGCCCAATTATTTCTGGAGGTCATCTTCCTAATATATAAATTGCTATAAAGGAAATAGAATCTGTTACTATCTGAGAAGAAGAGAGAGAGAAGCCTTCCATATATAGTTTGTATAAACAGAACCTAGGTGCTGAGTTTTAGCTCACCTTACAGAGGGCGTCAGGGCAGCAAGAGGAACCTAAGCTTCACCAAGGAATGTTAGTGGCCCAGTGCATTGGTGGATGTCCCTGATTGTTCCTCTTATAACAGAGTCCAGGAATGGGAATTTTGGTAGATGAGTTTGCCAGAATGAAATCCATTACCTGCAAATTTCTTGGTAAGTGCAGTATCTGTTGTTGGACAACTAAATGCAAACCTACTGAAACAGCAGTTCCACCAGCAGAGCTGTACACCACACCATTTCACCACACTCTCTCTTTGTGAACTGCATCACTGCATGTCTTGTATTTTGCTGGGCTTTGGTTTCTGCAATATTAATGGTTGTGAGGGCTTTTATCAGTTGTGAATTTAGTTTTTTTTGTTCCTTTTGTTTGTATACAATGACTACAATACATATTTTGGCTGCCCAGCCTGGTGGTTTTTAATTGGTACACTCAGCTGCTATTAAATGCTTCCCAATTTAGTGATGAATTGTGAAGAACTGTAGATTGAAATTGTAAAATGAATTATACTGTCATTATTAGTTTGATAATCTTGGGATTCAGTTTAATACATTGCAGTGGGATTTTAAAGCAGTCTTCAGCTGGTCTTTGTTATTTTTTGTGGGGTTTAAATTATTTGATTTTTCCTTCTGGTGTTTGTTGTTTGTTTTTGCTTCATCTTTAGGCTGCCAAGTATCACAGACCCCCAGCAACCATATAATAAATGAATCTAAGACTATTTTTATTTAATGCATTTGACTTTTTTTACTTCCAGACCCTGTACTGTTATATGTTATATTAGCATTCTTACCCATAGTGTAACTAGATCCTGTATTCACAGGCCCTCTAGTCAAGCCGTTATTGTCATAAAGATAACTAGACTAATATCGTGACAGATGTATCAACAAGGGTTATTGTTTATTAAGGTCTGGTAGCCGATGGCAACCAATCATCAGTTAGTGTTTACTATTCTAGGGGAGCTAAAATAATGAAAGGCAATGTATAGTTGCTAATGGTTACTAGACCTCAGTAAATGATTGCTCCTGCTGATATATTCCCCTGACTATATCCAGTTGCACAGACAAATTTTTCTTTCCTGAGATATCTCTGATGTTCTTAGCTGTGGTCAATTATATTTTTATCCCTTTCCCACCAAGAATTATTTAATACAGTCCACTGAGCATCTAAAAATATTGTGCTAGGCATACAGATGTATGTGTAAATACAGGTGAATTAAAGCGAATTATAACCAATTTTATTCATGAATGGTAATCCACCTTTCATAATAAAAGACCAGTCATTAGATGACATTTATGCAAAGGTCTTGTTCTCACCGTAAGATTGTCAAATTAATGTAACACAATGAATTGAAGCTAGGAAGAAAAAAGTCAAGGTCTTAAAGAACAAATTATGGATTTGGCATTGTTCTTTTTATAGAATGCATGGAGAGTTATTTATAGCACTCTCTTAATGACATGTAATTTAGCCCTAGTAGGTCAAAATAGCAGAAAATATCATGGATATCATTATAGATGATATAAGCCTACCAAAAAGAAACAGTATCGTTTGTAGACAACTGATTCTAAAAAAAACCAAGGAAGTTGGTTTATTTACGGATGTGAACAGAAATAAATCATTTTATAGTTCTCAGCAGTTTAGCGCAAGCAGTTGTCCTTTCCACACCTGATCCAAAGGACAAGTAAAGGGCAATCCTTACCCAAGCAGTTATTTTACCCTTTGGTGTTATGGTTTTAGATAAGGTTTTATAGATCAACGGATTTAGCAAGGCAGATTTTGTCAATTTTAAGCAAATTTTGTTATTTGGACATAATGCAAAAAAAAAACCCCAAACTTTCTTTTTGGGACTGAATACAAAAATACTTTTTTATTTTAAGTATTATTAATATATTGTGTTGAAAAGCTGTAACGTTAATCCTATAACAAAATATTAAATGACAGAGCCAGTCCCACTATACTATAAGTAAACATTTTACAATATGAAGACATGCATAAAGTTATTTAACTATGTTTACAAAGAATAACTACATTTTATGTACACTAAAAATATATACATGAAAGCGGGTATCTTCTCTCACGTTTATTCATGACTCTCAAATATTTTATTTAGTTGTACACAGGGGACTGGGGGTTATTGACTAAAGTCCGAATTGTCACATGAAGGTGTGAATTCATGTTTTCAGCAAACTCTGCAATGTGGCGAATTCACCAGCTAATGACAGTCACACACTACACAATAGACTGCTACTAAGGTGGTTGTGACTT
Source organism: Pipa parva (assembly GCA_019650415.1). Classification (NCBI taxonomy): domain Eukaryota; kingdom Metazoa; phylum Chordata; class Amphibia; order Anura; family Pipidae; genus Pipa; species Pipa parva. Next base: position 24,839 of record WMED01001428.1, read on the forward strand.
CACTATGGGAATATTGACACAGTCGCGACTTTAGTAGAGGAATTTTCTGTTTAGTCAATAAGGAGTACAGAATCCAAGAGAAGCAACCTGAATGAATGAGAATTCACTTTGACAGTCAAATTCTCACTATTGCTTAATTATTGTGCAAACGATGAGTCATATAATTTATACCCTGAACACTAACCTTATAAATAATAATATAACAAATATAGTATGTGTACATGATCCTGAGGGGGAAAAATACTCCAGCTTAAATTATGTTTTAGACACACTGCTTAAGTAAAACAAATTGGGTCCACTACAGTATAATTTGAATGCAGTACAACATGATTAAAGTAGCAGACATACGTATGCTGGGCTGATCAAAGAAAATGATTTCACATTCCCCACTATATCCATTTTTTTAAATAAACTTTACACAGTAGCCAACTTAATAGACCATCCATTTTTGTTTTTTATTTATTTTCAATCTAAAGTTTATTAAGATTTTGTTAAGCTTACATTGATTGGCTTTAGCCTCTACAATCCACATTTGTTGTCATAAGCATCAAATAGCAGCTCAGCTCCCACTAAACCTCTCTCTATCTCTGCTATGCTAGCAATGCATACATTTGTACATTTCAAAAATGGGGCCAGTACAGATTTAATTGGGGGCACAAACATAAATGACCTTGCAGATGTGAGATGGGGGGCAAAGCATATTCTGTAATTATTGTGGTGGATCACAGCTTGCCTTTTGTGCAACACTACATTGTGTACCCTTTCAATAAAGAAAGGTGCCAGAATGGAGGCTTCTTCTACATTCATACATGTAGGCAATAAATCAATCTCCCCTTTTTCAATGATTTATAAAGCCTGTTCCATCAAACTTTTTCGCCAAAAAGTGTTCACCTGATTTAGACTGGTGAAAACCCATTACTCCTTATGGAGTAGGTCTTGTCAGTTTTCTACATTTGGCTGATATTTTGTGTCAAAAATTCCATAGGTAATGAATAGCCTATTATTTCATTGCCTGAGCATTAGGAAAGGTGCACAAATATATAGTCATTATTTAACAGTGTACTGACCTAGAATATCACAATGCGCATTTATATAGATCTACACAGACATACAGCTTTTTCTACTGATTTATGCAAATGATAAGTGATCATTCTCAGTCATAAAAGGAAGAACTTAATTTTACCTTCTTTACTGCAATGAACATCTACTGGTACCTGGCACTGGAGTATCAAAGACATCTTTAGGACAGCAAAGATAGTGTAAGGAAATCAGAATTAGGTTTATTGGATCCACTGGACCAATGAAAGAATGCTATGAGCTCCACCTGGGGCCCGGAGACTAATGAGCACCCTGGTTATCACCAGAGGTCCCTACAAGGGAACTTGAACTTCGGTGCTGGGTGCTCACAGGTCACGGTCCCCAGGGGAACCCCTTCATGACAGCTGATGAACAGGCACAAGAACTTACAGGAGACACAGCAGGAATCTGGACAAAACAGGAAATCCCAGCAGAATAGCAGGAGTCTGGACAAAACGGGAAATCCCAGCAGAATAGCAGGAGTCTGGACAAAACGGGAAATTCCAGCAGAATAGCAGGAGTCTGGACAAAACGGGAAATTCCAGCAGAATAGCAGGAGTCTGAACAAAATGGGAAATCCCAGCAGAATAGCAGGAGTCTGGACAAAACGGGAATCACAAGATTCAGCTCAAAAGCAGGAAAACTGCACAGAGACATAAGAAGGGGAGTTACTCCTTATTCAGACAGAGATAAGGTGAATCTGTAACCAATATAAATGGTAAAGTGAGCTGCAATTAGATGACAGATAGGTTACCTAACAGGCTGCAGCTAAATCCAAATTATTAAATACACATGAGAGTGTGGGAAATTCCTGGCGGTTAGTGAATCCTCGTAATTACCAGAAGAGCAGATTATCTGCATGCCTCCATGGCCTAGAGGAAAGCTCAATGCCTCTGAACTTGACGACACAGTCTGACAGTTAGTGAGTTCTCAATGGCCTTGGCATAAAGTAAACTTTTTATATCTTTAAATTATCTACACAGTTCACCTTTAATATCAGTCTGACCTAATCCATTCTTCAATAGAAATGGTTACAAACCACACTTTTGTGGCTGACAAATAAATGCTTACAAAAAGGATGCAATCCATAGTGAAGTCAAATTGTTAAACATCTCCCATGTTTCCCCAACTCGTTAAGCATGCCCTCACCTTTATAATTCAGACTAACTCTGGCTGGAATTGCCTGTGGTTACAGCAAAAGTTCTTTTCAGTGATGAAATGTAAGGAAGTATTCTGTTAACCATTACTGTAGTATTCAGTGCAATAAATAGTATTCCTTCTGCATCCACATTTTTTGTATTACTACAAGTAGTACATAGGCTACAACTGAACATGGCCTCAGAATGCAGCATCCACTTTAAGCACAGAGTTACAAGAAAAACTGGTATAAATGTGGGAATCCCAATTATGAGAAATGTTAAATGGACAATAAATCATAGACAAATTGCCTTTTGTTGTTCTACAATTTGCTCTGCACATTTAAATGAACACAGCACTGCTGCTAGATATATGTGCAGCACAGTACCATTTTCAAAAAAAAAAAGTTTGTCACTTTATCCTAATGCACTTGGTACCCTCCTATATGTTAATGTAGGTCTCCCTCTACTTATATTGTAAGCTCTATGGGGCAGTGACCTCTATTCTCTTGTTTCAATCATGACCTGGCACTTAGAGTGATGTATATTCTTGATTATTTGCTTGTATTTTACAAGTGCTGGTCAACGAATTAGAATAATTTGAAATAGTGCAATCATGAAATTC
>WMED01001429.1:2493-15665 GCA_019650415.1 Pipa parva
GGGGGGCGGATGCTGATGGTGTTGGTCATGGGCCCTGGTAGTGATGGTTGCCCAGGGCATTAATGTAGTCAGAACTGCCTCTGCATATTAAGGGGAATTGGCAGCTTGTAACATAAATTGCAGAGCGCTTTGTAGCAGATGTCAATTTTTTTTTTTTTAATAATGTACTGTATATGTCTTCCTTTAACCTTTACTTACATTAGCCTAAGTGCTTATTTGAAAAATAAATGAAACTGGCTGTACATTGGAGAGAAAAGATGGGTCACTGGAGATTCACTGCATTCCAATCATTACTTCATATTTATGCCTGGGATAGCCAGCAAGATTGATTTGATCTCATAAGAACTTGTTAAGTTGAAGAAACCAAAAAAGAAAAAGAAAACATAAAATACCACCAGAACAAACTTACATTACACAAGTGGAGATACAAGTGTTAGGTGCCCAGAATATCTAAAAAAGTTGCATTAGCTGTTTGCTCAGTAGTATGTCCTGTGTAATAGTAAAGGTTCAAAATGTCTGCTAATTGATTTTGAATGTTCCATAATGCATTGCACAGCATGCCAAGGTTGTGGACTTTCTTGCAGTTGCCAAACTACATTTCTTACAATCTAGTGCTCCACCCCAAATGCCCCATCTTACCATGACCCTGTTACTAAGATAAAAGGATCATGGTGCAAAAAGTTGGGAAGTCAAAGGGGACAGAGGGTGACCTTCTTGCCCTGGGGACCCAAGGTAAAGTTAATCCATCTGAGGTTATAATAACAAAGAAAAGCAAATGAATATAATGAAGCTATAAAGGATAATTCAATAAAATAATATGGAAAAAAGTAGTAAGGGGGAATAACAAAAGGGAATAGAAATGACAGGGTGTAGGTAATGAAAGAGGAGGGTTAAAACACCCACACCATCTTGCAATGACAGGCACTTTTCTAGTGTTTAATTATTCATGTCAAATCAGCTTAAAATGGCTACATATTATAACTTCGATGTGGCGTCCAGGAAAAAGGATTATTTCACTCCTTGGAGCAACAGATTTTTGAAATGAAAAAAAGTGTGAAATATTGATAACATTTTGTCAGTTCCTTAGCATTGTTCAGTATAAATGATCCCTCTCTGTATGAGGGAACCTCATATTTCAGTGGCCATGCACAGGGAACATCTGGAAGACAGAAGGGAGGAAATAAAGGAATATATAACTATAACATTTCTCAGAAATATGGAGTGATCTGCAGCTCAGAGCCAGGTTTCAGAGCCATTTAAAGTGATTCTCTCTCTCATTCTGATATGTTCTCCTTGTAAGAAATCAAATTTTATTAGGTGGTACAGGCAGCCAATGGTGCACCACAATGTAGTTTGGTGGGGGACACAATCCATCTTACCTGTCCTACTGCCTATCCATTCACCTTGCTGGCTGTCACCTACCTACACAGTCAGGTGTCCACAGGGTAAGGGTTTGCACTCACTTTTAAGGGATGCGACTGCACGGATCATAAAGTGCACAGTAATGTTATTGTCACATGATGAATCCAGTTTTAATGAAATACTTGAAATGATCATGGATTTATTTTTTAGCCATTGCATATGTTTTACTTCATTCTTAATTAAACCTATTAATACAACAAAAGGTTATAGGAAGAAAAGGTCTGTCTAGCATTTGACTAGGGGGACAAATTTGGCCTTGCATTCTAGGATACCCTGTAACTTTGTCTGGCATCACGTGATGGAATGGTAGAGCATACTTTTGTCTCTGCTTCTCCCTGATGAAACAGGGAGTAACAAGAAAGCACAGATTTTGACTGCAAACTGACTGCATCTGGAGGTATGTGTGAAAGGAATGAATGAATAAAGATTAACCTGTATACCAGTGGCATACAGATACTAGTATAGGCCCTAGTGCAAAATCTCCACAAGGTCCCCCAACCCTCCATAATTACCTGTTTCCAGCTGTTAATGGGTACCTCTGCCCCAGCTGTGTACATGTTTTATATAAATCTTTGTCAATGAACTAAATAGCCATGAATACAGACTATACTGGCTGTGTAGTCAGGTGAGCAGAATTCAAATATACAGTATTTGCTCACTAATCTACAATTTCTATTTTGGGACTAAAGTGTGTAATGACAGCCATATGTATTTACCAAAATGCAAAGTTTAGACTTCTATTAATTATTTGAGGACCAGAGAAGACTTAAGGGGGTAATTCACCAAAGAGTGAACTTACCCTCCGATTGTTCGCTTCACTACGCATAGCCTGTTATGCACTCACTGATGTCCTGCATGCGGACATCAGCGAACACTTTAAAGGCATTCCAGTCTTGGCGAAGCTTGCGAGGCTCTACTCGAGATGCCTCGCGAGACTGGAATCCCTTTAAAGCGTTTGCTGATGTCTGCATGCAGGACATCAGCGAGCGCATAACAGGCTATGCGTACTGAAGCGAACGTTCAGAGGGTAAGTTCGCTCTTTGGTGAATTACTCCCTTAGTAGGATGTAGTGTTCTAGACATGCTGTACATTTAGCATAGGGAATCCACGAGTAAATCTTAGGGTATCAAAATAGACAACTTCAGTAGGGGAGGAGGAGCCTCCTTAGAAGCCTCCAAAGAACTGTTTATTCTAGTGTAATGAATTTATGGGTTATTGTCTCCATTAGTTTGGTATCACTCAGTTTTTGTATTGCGCTACTGATGGAAAATGTTAACTTCAGTCCAGTAAGTATAAAAAATCTCTCTGCAACAGAGTGGCGATATTTTGATAAAGTTTTCTGACATAAGGTGTAGGAGGTTGGGCTCAGCAGGGAAGTAACAGGAGGATAATACATATATGGGGGATATTTATAAGCCCCATTTCTACTTTTTTGATTTGTATTACAACATATCAGGAGTATTAAGTGGTGAAACCCTTTTAGAACAGTACCTGATACTGCTATAGTACATCTGAGTAAGTTAACATGCATTTGTTTGGTTTTCTTAATAAACTGCTATTTCAGAAGGAATCTCTGGTACCCACATTATATTTGTATTCACTGTAAGATGTGGCCATTACTATGATATTGTGCTAGTCTGGTTGAATTATATTTTTGTGCAATATAACTTTAAGGTTACCACATAGAACTGTGGGAAACCTAATTAAAACAGCCTTATACCAGAAAAGATGTCTATACCATATATGCCCTTAGGGCTCTACTGGGGCATCAGTCGGTAGTAATTATCAGCTGCTATTTTTGTCTGGTTCTGCTACTGGCTATCTCTATTATTTATGTTTGTTTAATTGATGGTTACTACATTTTACTGAATCACAGATGCTTTATTATTTGCTATTTCTTAAAGTGCACCACACAATTCTTACACCATCTTAATGTAAGTGGTGCCAGCATGCTGAAGTCCTTTTTGCTAGCCAGGACATAAGGAGATGTAACTCTGGTGTAAGGTCCTTGCTTTAATATAGAGTTATATCTGAAATCATTGCTTCTAACTGGACTGACAAACCATTTGTATTTTGATGCATATTGTTAGGGCCAACATTTGAAAGCACTATGTCTGAAGTTAAAGGCCAAACAAATTACTAATAATATAATATAAGCTCTGGAGTCATGGCAAATATATTTGCCAGGAGATGTAATAAAATTCTGGGTAAAAGAAAGGTCAGCGATACCGTAACCCAGGAAGTTTTTCAACTGATGAATAGCTTTCCTGAAATGGTTTTTATTTTACAAACACTAACACGGAATATTCCCTACTGCACATAATTCTGCAAGTGTACAACTAAATCAAAATGTTCAGAAGATGAAAGATTGCCTCAAGAGAAATATAGATTTCATGAAACAAGGTGTATTTTCATATTTGTAAGACTACACAGGGGAGACCCCAGCCAGACTATTTCCCTCCTGACTATGAATAAATAATACATAGTTTAATTTCATAAACTGCATTGTTGAATAGTCTGTACTGTATGAACATGTGGTAAAAATGTCATATAGTAGTTGTTTCCAACCAGAGCAAACTGCTCTGATTTCACTTTCTGCTCAGGCCTCCAGCAAGCCGGATCCAGACATGAGTGCTAAACAACGCTTTCTGAAAGAATGCAGGAATCAAACCCATCAATCATATATGGCAAATGCATCTAATCATGAGTAATAGTAGCTTTTATTCCTTTTTCCGAAACAGCCAACACCGATGAGTTAATAGTATAAGGGGCCTATAGAGGTCTAAAGGACAGTTGGATGAGAGAAGATAATGAGTTGGAAAGCGTTATTGCTTGACAGAAATGAATAGAAAGATATATCAGATATATCTGTTAATGACAAACTTGCTCACAGTCTACTGTAAACCCCCTTGTGCGGATCTCATTACCGCTGCAGTGGAGAGATTCAGAAAGTCCACAGTTGTGCCTTTTATTATTAATAGTTCACAAGAGTTCAAATTGCCTAAGGTCAATTTTTTTTTCATTGAAAGTTGCAGTGACCAAAATGATAGACAATTCCTCAAGGAAATATACATTCTGCAAAGCTATGTGAATATATAAAATGTTTATCTTGCCTCCCACAACACACTCATTTTTGCCTCCTGATGTACGAACTTGAATTTTCAGAAACTCCTACCCATGTTTATGTGTCACTATGACAAGCATTCTTCTACAATTTTCCCCTTTTGTTCTTGTCACCGTTGGAGACTTTTGATCAATGCTGAACAGATCATTCTTAAATACAATCTAGGAGGAGATCTGTATCATAGAGAAAATACCATATAAACATTTCCATTTAAATAGGTGCTGTGACAATTCTCAGTAAAAAAAAGTTTGATGATTCCAGGGAAATGTAGCGATTGGGTTCGATTAACTTTTCATGGCATTCTACATCGCTTTCATTCCTTGGACTTTTTAGATGGAAATTTTGCAGAGTAGCACTGGAATCTATGTCATTGTTTGCTTTTGTGTCCAAGCATTGAGGATACACATTGAATTGAGTTGTATTTTTATAACAACTTTATTGCCTTTTAAAAAACATGAACCTCTTTAAGCTTCTTTAAAGTGGACCTGTCACCTCAAAACTAATACTAATTTAGATTCTACTAATGAAATAAAGATTTTTGTAAATATATATGTATTTTAAAAAAATGTTCCTTTGTACAGAGTTTCTCTCTGTCATCTTCCCTGTCAGCCTGACTTTTCGTTCTGGAGTCGGGTTGGGTGGGGCTAAATGATGATTGACATTATAGTTCCTCCAATCAGATCCCTGCTAGATTTTAATTTTTCAAATCTGATTGGAGGAGTTATAATGTCAATTATCATTAAGCCCCGCCCTAGCCAACTAAAGAAAGAAAAGTCAGGCTGACAGAGAAGATGACTATATAAAGGTACATTTTTTTAATACATATATATTTACAAAAACGTTTATTTCATTTGTTGAAGCTTAATTAGTATTAGAGTTTTGACGTGACAGGTGCACTTTAAGAAATCTCCAATAAAACTGATTGTGCACATCTGCTTTGATTTCTCTACAGAGATGTGGAAAGATCTTTCTTTAATCTCACTGTCTAAATGAAATAGACTGATCTCCATGGTGTCCAATGGCCTAAGAAACAGGGTTGTTTGAGACAGCTAAATAAACAGGATTTGTCAAAGAACAATAAATCATGCAATTCATTAACGTAAACATGAACCTGTGGAATGAATTTACAGAACAACCTGCAAATGGGCCGTACAAAGATAAACTACCAAATTCCAACACAACCCACCTTGGTAGACAAAAAGCTTTGAAGGGAGAGATGCAGTTGTTGATACGATAATGTCTGCTTTTTTTTTTTATCTCAGAAGGTACAAACTTACAGAATGGGGTAAGTGTAAAGTGAGTGTGAACATATTGATAGTTCTCAGATCTAGTCAGAAAAAGAAGGTTAACTACTCTATAATGTAGTGGGTATGAGAAAAATTCAGATCTCAGTAGTGAAGTAATACAGCAGTTGAGATGTAAGGGACTTTGGGATATTGCAGATAAAAGCATGGTAATATATCTGCACAATGTCCAGGATTAAAGGGGCTTTCCAACAGGCAGGATCACATCAGCTCAGTATCACAACCACCCTCCCTTATCCAAGAAGGAAAAAGAACAGATACAGTACCATGATGGGCTTTAATCTGTAGTTTCATAAAGAAATGCACTGAAAGATTATATATTATTTATAACCTGTAAAAACTGTATATACAGTCACTTCCCCAAAGAGATTAGTATACACATTTCCCATTTATGCGTGAGATTTTAAAGTCCGTTGGCTAATTCCAAGATTAAATTTTGTGCTTAGGTATTCATTTTTTTTTTATCTTATCAGAGATCTTGGCCTGATACTTAAAATGGTGAATAAACCCAGCAAGGAATGTTAATAAAAATAATTGTCATGGCTACTCATCCTTCTCAGCATACAAGCTATGGTTTTGCATATGGGAGGCAGAATGCCTCTTTATTGTTTATAAATAGAGCAACAGAAAAATGAATACATTTGCCCCAGTCTAGTAAAAGATTAAGGGGGTTATTTACTAAGGTGCAAATCCGTCTGTCGAATTCGCAAACAGCGGATTCCCATAGCAAATCTGCTACGATTTCCCCATTGTAAAGTCGCGACAATTTTTTAATGTTAAGATTGTGACTATTTTCCCATTATAAAGTCACGACTGTGACAATATTCTCATTATAAAGACGCGACTGCGACAGTTTTTATCTGGCAAATTCGCACCTATAAGCAACAACTCGGACTTTAGTGAATAACCCTGATATTTGTATTTAGAGTGCACCTGTCACCATAAAACCAATACTAATTTAAGTTGTACTAATGAAATAAATGTTTTTGTAAATATATACTGTATGTAGTTAAAAAAATATACCTTTAAACAGCATTTCTTTCTGTTATCTTCCCTGTCAGCCTGCCTTTTCTTTCCCAAGTGTCGGGTGAGCAGGCTAAATAATGATTGACATTATAGCTCCTCCAATCAGATCCCTTAAATCACGATCTAGCAGGGATCTGATTGGAAGAGCTATAATGTCAATCATCATTTAGCCCTGCCCACCCAACCAGGGAAAAAAAAGGCAGGCTGACAGGGAACATGACAGATAGAAACAATGTTTAATGTTACATTTAAAAAAAAAACAAACAAACATATATATTTACAAAAAGTTTATTTCATTAGTACAACCTACATTAGTATTAGTGGTTTGAAGTGACAGGTGCAGTTTAATTGTATCGCATTTTAACTGCAGTAGTCAGTAAAACACTATCTGCTGATGTTATGTAGTACTTTACCATGGCAAATGTTTGGTCATATTACTACACAAGCCCCACAAATGTATTATCCTCACATTTAATGCAGATATTGTTGGCTTTTGTTAAATGTGACCTTAAAAGATCAGCATGGCAGTTATTCAAATAAAGCACCTGTAAAAATGTTACCTTTGAAATTGAATTTATTTATTTTTTTTGCTTTCTGTTCTGTTTTTATCTTTGCTGATAGCAGCTATTTTGTAAAACAGACCTCACGCAGCCCCATTGTTTTCCATGGATCTTTAGATAATGCAAACTTAAGAAGGGTTTCCTGAAGCCCAATCCTCATATATAGCTTAACAGAATCATTACTTTAACTAAATTTTATACTTTATAGACACAAGTTAGAATTTTTGGAAGCACAGTTTAAATATATACAGGTAGTTACTATAAATGCATCCGAGGCATTTTCACTTTTTTGAGTTACTGTTCTTTTAATACCAGCAAGGACTGAATAGAAATTACATCAATTTCAGGAGGGTCATTTGCTTCATTTAAAGGTGAGTTGCAAGTTCTGAAGTGTGTGCATGCACGGGTAGGTAATACACAGGGGATGCATCAGCTTTAGGGGGTTATTCACTAAAGTCCGAATTGTTGCGTATAGGTGTGAATTTGCCAGATAAAGACAGTTGCAATAGGCTGCTACAGTCGCAGTCGAGTCTTTATAATGAGAATATTGTTACAGTTGCAACTTTATTATGGGAAAATTGTCGCAATCTTAACTTTAAAAATTGTCGCGTCTTTACAATGGGGAAATTATAGCGGATTTACTATGTGAATCCCACTGTTTGCAAATTTGACAATCGAATTTGCTCCTTAGTGAATAACCCTCTTTAGAGTTTAATACGTAGAACTGCTTCCATAGCTGTGACTGTGCAGAAATACTCTAATTATGGACTGTTTCCATAGTATAAATAACTAGTGGTCATGATTTCTTGTACATTCACTTCTCCTATACTCCTTTCTTATTACAACAAGAGCCCTTATGTGTGGCTGACCCTTGGAGGCTGCAGTGTGATAGTGTAAGAGTCCCATCCATCATCTCAACATTTCCATCCAAACATCACTCTTGCAGGCAGACACCAGAGCATAGATAAACGTTAGCAGCTTGTGTGACCAGATTTCAGCATTGTTGTCACAGGAGGATGGGGAAGCATTCTCATACTGTACTGTATTTGTGCCTGCAAAGTCTGCCTGGATGCATTTCAGGAGGCTTTCTAGACTCCTTGATTGATCAGCCAACAATTGATCATTTATACCATTAGGATACAATTTCTGGTGGAGATGTAATTGTTATAAACCATACCATTCAGATTTTGCTTCCAGGCCATTGATGGAGATTTCAAGGCCAACCTGGTGGGGGTTGCTGACCTCCTCAACTGATTCTCACTTAATTTCTAAAATGAGTTCATTAAAAGCTTCACCCTCATGACTTTGGGTTACAGATGAATTTAAGAACAGGGAGGGGCCTTTTTCTCAATGGAATACATAACATTTTAAACAGGTTGAAGATAAATATAATATTTTTTCTACTGAAAAATGCACTTAGGAGTTTTTATGACTGTGTATACTGAGCTGTATGTCATCTGGATTCATAATCTGCAGGAACAAAACTGACCCTTGAACAGAGTGGTACTGTAATAACTGAAGCCTATTTACCTTGCAAATATATCACTAGTACTAGTATTGTGAGTGGTATATTCTATAAACCTAGTACTAGTATTGTGAGTGGTATATTCTATAAACCTAGTACTAGTATTGTGAGTGGTATATTCTATAAACCTAGTACTAGTATTGTGAGTGGTATATTCTATAAACCTAGTACTAGTATTGTGAGTGGTATATTCTATAAACCTAATGCTAGTATTGTGAGTGGTATATTCTACAAACGTTTGTATTAACCTAGTAGGTGGAGAAAGCAGGAACTTGGGCCTGCAATACTGGCATCACTGAAATTGTGACATTGGCTTACTTATAATGGATGTCTAATGCCCTGGGGTTCCCCACCTTATTGGGAGTAGGTAACTGGGGCAGAGAATAATGTATGTATGTATGAATAATTTTATTCATAAAGGGCCACAAATGTATGCAACATTGTACAATTCACAAATAAAATAACTCAAGGATATAACACTTTAAATTTGGGCAAAATTTATTAAACTCAGAAAGACCGCTCTCACGAGATTTATTTTGAGATTTCAGGATTGAGTTTTTGATCCCAATTTTTCAAAATTTTCAATGGAAAGGTAGCCATGCTACTAATGTAAAATATGGTTTTCTTTCTATCAAAATATTTTTGAAAAATTGAGATAAAAAAACTCAATCTTAAGAAATATCGCTAGAACAATGTGAGATTTCTCCTGGTAAACTCAGAAAGACCAAGAGCGGTCTATCTGAGTTTAATAAATTTCACACAATTTAAGTGCCAGGTTGTGGTTGACAGAAGAGGTTGGAGGTCTCTGCCCTGTAGAGCTTACAATCTAGGTGGAAGGAAGACATTACAAACACAGATAGAGGGGTAATAAGTGCTAATAACAATGTGTTGAAACATTGGTCAATAAATACATATAATAAGCATAAATAACTAAGGAAAAAATAAAATATATACATATAAATAGTGCTAGTGCTCCAGAAGCAAGGATTTCAGTTTGGTTTCAAAAATGGAGAGGGAATGTTCCTGGTGAAGATAAAGGGGTATAGAATTCCATATGTATGGGGCAGAAAGACGGAAGGGTTTAACATGAGAAAGGGCAGTATTGGTGTGTGGCATGCAAAGATGGTTGCTTTGGGTGGAGTGCAGTTGATGTTGAGAAATGTACAGACATACGAGTGAGGAAATATAGGGAAGAGTAATGGAGTGAAGTGCCTTAAATGTCAGTAGGAGAACGCCGTAAATGATTCATTTCTTTACAGGGAGCCAAAGAGCAGAGAGAGATTGGGAGAAAGGCTGTCCCTTCTGTGGAGAGAGGAAGAGAATTCTGGCAGCAGAATTTAGAATAGACTGGAGTGGGGAGAGGTAGGAAGATGGATGGCAAGGTAGAAGAACACTGCAGTAGTCCAAGCGGGATAGTACGAGAGCATGCATGAGGATGTTAGCAGTGGTGTGAGAAAGAAAGGAGTGGTTCTTGGCAATGTTGTGAAGGAAAAATCGACAGGTTTTAGCAGTAGTAGAGATGTGTTCAGAGAAGGGAAGAATAGAGAGAAAGGTCACCCCACGACAACATACAGATGTTACAGGGTTGATGATAGCACCATCAACTAGAATGGAAAAGGTAGGAGTAGGTCCGGGTTTGGGTGAAAAAATAGTCAATTCAGTTTTAGCAAGACTTGTTTGCATGATAATGAGGGTGAAGCTACACTGCCTGGCAACCAATCAGGTGGGTTTGAGGCCTAAAAGAGCAGGATGGGATGGAGTTTGAGGTTGGGGAGTGGAAGGGCTTCTGGGCTGAAGGACCTGAAGTTTTCCCCAGAGATACAGTGTTTGATTTGCTTTGAAACCTGGCAATTTTTCAGGCTTGAATGTCAATGAGCACCACCCATCTTCTCCAGATTGGCTGTGCACCAGTGACATCATTATCTCCCACCATCACTGCTGGAAACAGGCATTCTCTATTTCAGCTGATTTTTGGAAGACTTCTGCTGCCTCCAGTTTGCCATTGACTGCAAACACATGTAGATTGGATCAACCACTAATTGATCTTTTTGTAGTTTGGCCAATCTTTTTTGTCCTGCATAAAAAATGATCATCCACTTTAAAAATTCCAAAGTCAGCAGACAACTCTGCCTTTGTGTGCCCAGCTTATCATACTTGAAAAACATCAATTAGCTTTAATTGGTTTAGTGTTTGTCATGAAAGCAATTATCTGGTGGGTTGTAAAAAGTTACTGAACCTTTTCACCTATGATAGCGCCCTATTAACTCACCATTTGGTGTTTAAACAAGGAAATTCACAATATACAACCACAAATGGTATTTTTAAGAGAATGAGCAAATACCTCTTATAACTCACACAACACAGCAACAGTTAACCAAATTCATTGATTTCAAGAACTCACTTTTAACTACCAAAACTTTAACAACACGAATTGCAAACCCTTGATTTAGACTAAACAGGATTAAATATGAGTCTCTTGTCTTTCCTCACTTCTCCTCCTGCCATGCACTCCCAGAACATTAATCCTAAATGGGTTCCACACATACACACCCCAGCCCTGTCAAAGGGGCCCCTTTCAATCACTTGACAGTCACTGAGTGGTTGTTTGAAGCTGCACAGGCACAATGCCCTGGAATCTTATTAATATGCAATTGCTCTTTTATTTGCATTAGAAATAACCTTAGTTCCTCCTCTTCAAACCAAGTTCAACCACAGACCAAGGTCACTTGCATATACCTATTTTCTTTCAGGAACAGAGAGTCAGCACTGACATTTCCCTGTATCCTCTCTCTGCATTACTGCCCTCAAATAGCACATTGACGGGTGAAAGTTAATCACCTTTTAGAATAACACAGGAATGTGCTCCCCTGGGACTGAAGTTATTAACTCCATGAAAAGCTCTGGATGATCATCCTATTTACAAATGATCTAGTAGAAAAACAGAATTTTCTAAAACAAAACAATTCCCAGTTCGCCTGGCCTGCCCATTTGATGTTTTTAGATTTTTAAATGTTTCTTTGTATCCTTCGTATTCAAGCTGTCATTATTTTACATAAACTTTAATGTGAGAACCCATTTATTTGAACAATCCTGCAATTTTCCCATATCAACGTGATTTGGTTTATGCTGTTACACTAAAGGGCGAAATTTATTCAAATCGATAATCACGATATCGAACTCTTTTTTACCGATATCGGAAGTTTACTGATATCGCGATATCGAAATTCGAACCAACCATTGATTTCAATAGCAGAATGGCTGAAAATTTTGATATCGTGATATCGATATCGGCAAAATTGTGATATAGTAATATCGATATCGCGATATCAGTAAAAATCATTCGATATCGCGACTTCAATAATTTTAACGATTTTAATAAATTTCGACCTATTAATGTGTCATTTATTTAATAATGTAGGATGAAAATTAACAAGTAAGGAAGAATTCCTTTACTTAAAGAAGCAAACAAATGAGTATGTAAACCATATAACAAGTAGTTAGCTCAGCATTTTGAAGAATATACTATACACTTCAACCTTTTCTGTAGGTATACCATATTTTTCTTTTTATAAGATGCACTGGACCATAAAACACTCCCAAATATTTTATGGAAGAAAATGCAAACTCACACATACTGTTAGAATGGAGTGCCCGCCAGGAAACAAAAGAATGGAGTGCCCACCAGGAAACAAAAGAATGGAGTGCCCACCAGGAAACAAAAGAATGGAGTGCCCACCAGGAAACAAAAGTTCGGAGGCCCACCAGGAAACAAATGATATGAGGGTCTTCTAAGCAAAAGATTTCTTTCTTGGCTCTCAATTCCCCTCTTTAGTCTCTATGATTTACTTGTATCCTACCTTTTCTATGTCAATAAAATTTACCTTCTTTACACTACCCTCACGAATCAGGCATAATGTTCTATCCTGAAACTTTAGGAGGGCCCATTGAGGCTTGGGCCCACTGGAAATTTTCCCTGTGAAATGGTGGGCCAGTCCAACACTGCACTCTTACATATGCACACACTCTCAAACATGCACATACTCTCACACATGCACCCACGCTCACACATGCACACACATGAACATATGAACACACACTCTCACACATGCACACGCTCTCACACATGCCCTCATTCTCAAACATGCACATACTCTCACACATGCACCCACTCTCACACATGCACACATTCTCACACATGCACCCACTCTCAC
>WMED01001429.1:16062-27662 GCA_019650415.1 Pipa parva
ATATGAACACGCACACACTCTCACACATGAACATATGAACACGCACGCACTTGCACACACTCAGGGCAAAATGTATTAAACTTGGAAATGCCATTTTCGCTTTTCCTAGTTTATTAATCGGGCGAACACCTGGAATTTTCTCGCGGTAAAGTATCGATCTAAACAAATCTCGTGATACTTCCCGCGAGAAACTTCTGGGCGTTCGCCCAAGTAAACTCAGAAAAGCCGGAACAGGCTTTCCCGAGGTTAATAAATTTAGCCCTCAATGCCCAGGGATGTCTTCCCTCAGCTTGGCTGACTGAGGCAAGTCAAGGGGTGTGGGGACCATCAGACCATAAGGTGCACCAGAAATTACATAATTAAACAAGGGTATTTAATAATAAAAAGTGTGTCTTATGGTCCAAAAAAATACAATATTTTATAAAGTGTTTTTTTATCAGGAGGGAATATTTACAAATTACTAGTGTAAGCAAAGGTCAAATCTTAACCCCCCTCCCTTCCTCCCACCATCATTTTATATGTTCTTGGTAAATTCTATGCTGCCACTTAGTTAGAAAATGTTGTGGTATTAGAAATATCTATAAGAAGCATATATGAAAGAGACATACCGGTAATTCTAAAGTATACTGTATTTTACTAGTGATAAAATACCTAGATGAAAAAAATTGCTTAAAAATAATAAAATCTTGTACAGTAATAACTGTAGGACCCTTCGTTACTATAGGAATGATTAAACATGATATGGATCCATAGTATACTTCCAAACAAAGCCAATTATAAAGGAACAAAGAGTTGGATTCAATGTAGTATTGTCTTTAATAGTCCATCTCGCGCAGCAGATCCCAAGCCTACTGAACATTTGTGGGATACGACTCTGTTATGTCAGGAAAAATTCCTTTACAAGCAACTCAAGGAAGAGCCACTGAATTTGTGGGCTTAAATATACCATAAACATCTTCAGCGAACATCTACAGCGGAGTAATGTTGGAAAAGCTGGAATTGTTAAGAGATTATTTGAGAAATGGCATACATTCTTTAAAAAACAAGAATATTGCCAAATTTTTTTTAAACTAATGTAAATATTCTGAACTAACACCAGAATATGTTTTCTTGCTGAGCTTTAGGTTTCATAGCCAAAAGTAACAGCCATTGTCCCTATCCATGACTGAGGACCCACCATAGAATTGCAATTTGTGTAATCTTCAGTGGTTAGAGGCAAAGGGCATAGGCCATTTAAGCACATATAACTAACTACTGTCCTGTCAAAAATTCTTCAGAAAAGCAGGATGAGAATATACTGAGAACAGGCCTAGCTTAAACATCAAAGAGCATGAAAATTGCTATAATTCTGTGCAAATCAAACGTGGGTTGTCTTGTCAAAGGATAATGAATTATAGCAAATGCCAAAGCCCGTCCAAGTGCAGATACCCAACTTACAAGAAAATGGCATGTTTATTGGTTTTGGGGTTGTCAAGGAACTTGTGTAGCTGTCAGCTGTGTTTCATCCAATAGAAAACAAATCATTGTCAATTTACAGATATTGAAAGATTTATATGTAACAATAATTACTGTGGAATTTTACAAATGCATCTGCTATACAGATCATTACATATTTCACACCATCGCATTAATGAGCTAATACGTACTATTGAATTAAAGTTTTTGGGGGTAATTCAGCATAGAGCGAACTTACTCTCCGATCCTTCACATCAGCTCGCAAAGACTGTTACGCGTTCGCTGATGTCAGGCACGCGGACATCAGTGAATGCTTTAAAGGGATTCCAGTCTTGCAAGGCGTCTTGAGTCGAGCCTCGCCAAGACTGGAATCCCTTTAAAGCGTTTGCTGATGTCCGCGTGCAGTACATCAGCGAACGCGTAACAGTCTCTACGAGCTGATGAGAAGGATCGGAGAGTAAGTTCGTTCTTTGCTGAATTACCCCCCTTTATTTTTTTTTCATTTATAATTTAATATATTTTGCATCCCAGGTTTGGACTGACTCCCTAAAGGATCCTTCAGGGAGCTCCAGAATTGATAGATTGGCTTGAAACAAAAAAAAAAACAAATATCTTTTTTTGACTATTAGTAAAGTTTGCAGGTCTGTCCCTATCTGTATCTCATAGCATTGAGGTCACAACCAGACCATTTTGCTATTCCCAGTGCAGTTCCAAATTATATTTAAATACCAGCTCAGGAAATCAAACACACAGAGTGACACACTTAGGTAACTCTTTCGAATGATTCTGTTTATTGACTATCAGCATGTATCTTTTATACCTGATCAGCAAGTGAAAGGCAAAAAAGGCACAGTTCCAGTGGGGAGGACACAAGGGACCCCCTTGCCATTGGGTATCAGTAGACACATATAATGCGTTGTTATACATGTTCATGAATTACAATAGCTGACTAGATAAAGAGGCAGGTGTACAAGGGAGTGTAAGGGAGTAGTATCTAGACAGTACAACTATACAAGGTCTCAGCGTCATGCCAAGGTCTCCAAGGTCTCAATGTAATGAACAGTTTTTGCTATATCTACAAGGTTATATGCTCTGGGTTTAATGCCCACATCTTAATAGAACAAGATATATTTTTAAAGATGAATATTATGAAATAAAGCACAAAATAGATGAAAGTAGAAGCAAAATGGCTGACTACAGAACAAAATGGCTGGCTATAAAACAAAATGGCCGACATATAAAATTCCATCCACCACAGCGCTAACAAAAATAATATTCAGAGGAATATGAAAATATGGTGGCTTAATCAAATGATTTAAATTTCAAAATATTATTCACATTTGTGATTCAAACTGGAGAGTACATGTCCCAAGATGATGTAAAGCTGCAATATACAAAATATGAAATCCCCAGCATTCCAGTGAATGATAAAATAATAAATAAATCATTTATTTATTCATTAACAAATCCAAGATATGTAGAGCAATGCCGACTTGTACCTAATCCTAAGCATTACGTGCCTCCCGGTGCTTAATCATAGATAAAGAAATCAAGCTATATACATATTCCTGCCACAGCATCTCGCTAAAAAGCTGTCAGTAACCGTGGCCCTATATCTAATAACATTAGTAAGCTTAACACAACACAATAGGTGTGGGCAAACAGGGAGTTATGTTATAAACATCGCTGGAAACATTCCGTTTGTAAATTCATTCAGGGTTCCAGCGATGTTTAGAACATAAGTCCATGTTAGAAAAGTACAATTTCAATATGCTTTACACTGGTACAGCTATCTGCTTAAACTGTGACCCAACCCAGCAACATTAAACAAAACTCCCTAGAATGGTCACTTTGCACCTTGGTCATTTTATCTGCACTCTTCATCTTCCCTTTCTCAGTATCCTCCTTACTATTTTGGGGGAATGGGTGGGTATGTTTGTGAGGGTGATGACCAATATTCTCTAAAGCCGATTTATTATTCATTATAATAGTTCTGGGTGTTCATGATGACATAGCATCTTTTATAATTATTAAGTGGACCCTCAGAATCATTTTCTCTGGTGGGTCCAATGTTCTGATACTGCCAGAACCACAGAACCTGTTCATTCATTTTTTATACCACTTGGATCATAACAGCCTGCATATTTATATAAATACAATATATTGAATAGTAGAGTTCTGAAACGCTCCGAAAATTCTGTATTGTTATTATAAAAGGGGAAGTTTGGTAAGTGAAAGAACTAGGGGGTTATTCACTAAAGTCCGAAATGTTGTGTATAGGTGTGAATTCGCCAAACAAAGACAGTCGCAATAGGTTGCTGCTGTCACAGTTGTGTCTTTATAATGAGAATATTGTCACAGTCGCGACTTTATTATGGGAAAATTGTTGTAATCTTAACATTAAAAAATTGTCGCGACTTTATGATGGGGAAATTGTTGCGGATTTGCTATGGGAATCTGCTGTTTGCGAATTCGACAGTCGAACTCGCACCTTAGTGAATAACCCCCCCTAGTTTCTTTTGTTTGATAAACATGTATTTTAACTGTTGCCTAAAGCAATGGAACTATAGAAATATAGCTATATTGTTTACTCTTTGAAAAGATGTTTCTCCACCACAACACATTCACTAATACCATTACTAGGTTGTTAACTGTAAATTATTAACTGACCACCATGAAGTGCAAACTGTTCTAATGACAATACATCACAGACCTCTTTGGCAGCAAACAAGTTAGGTCATATGGGAAAGGTAGTTCATTTCCACTAACAGCTGCACATTTACTAAAATCGTTAGAGAGTTTCTGGTGCTCTTCCATTGCTGACCCTTTTATAGCACATGGGAAACAGCATTCTGACACATCTATGTTCATGGTACTTAGCTATAAAGCTGTCTTGTGTAAAGATAGGTTGCGCAGAATCCCAGAAGAGATGAAACAGCGCAGATCTTAATAAAAGGGCAACTGCAGTTCAAGGCCTACACGACATCCCTACAGACCTGACGTGTAAAGTATCTCTGTGGCAGGTTAGATATGCAACCTCATTAACCCATCAGGCTCCTGTGCAGGCATTAAACATCACTACAACATTGCTTAGAGATTTGGGACACAGGAGTCTCTTCAGGAGCTAGAACAGTTGCTTGGTTCTTATAAAACCCAGGCCACAGATTCACAGTTACAGCTCCAAATTCAAATAAGGACCAGCCTCATCATCCTTTTACTACCTCTGGAACTCTTTGGCTGTGCATTCTGTACACTGACGGTAAAATCTATTTAAAGCCATAATCCTGCAGAAGTCACTTATAAAACTTCAATTTCAGACACTTGAGGTACTGAGCATTAGACCTGGATCCTGTGAATGGGGATTTTTGGGCTAGTAACACTTTTGATGGGGGAAATTTTCTCCACAGGATTGAATAACAAGATTGAGAGGGGAATTCAGGGTAGTCCGAAGTGAGGTGCGGAGTGTTCGCCTCACTTCGGACTGACTGATCTGCGCTCGCTGATGTCCTGCACGCGGACATCAGTGAGCGCGTTAAAGGGATTTCAGTCTTGGAGAGAGCAAAAGAGTTGCCTCGCCGAGACTGGAATCCCTTTAATGCTCTCGCTGATGTCTGCGTGCAGGACATCAGCGAGCGCAGATCAGTCAGTCCGAAGTGAGGCGAACACTCCGCACCTCACTTCGGACTATCCTGAATTCCCCTTGAGTCTTTTGTACACAGCACTCTGTGTATATTGTCCCCTCACACACACGAACCAGCAACTCTCCACCAGGGTCCCCTCATATGCACCAATAGTTCTTCAGTGCCCCCTCACCATACATACCCCCAATGCTGTACAGATTACCCACACATATTTCCTAGTGCTGTGCCAATTCGCTCAACAACTCAGATGCTATCCCCAGGAGACTTATATTGTTGAACAAGAGGGCTTGCTGAAAATTGAGACTCTCCCGCCGTATCTGTCAGGGGTGGCATATGCATACATTTTCTGTTTTACAAAGACAGTACTAATATCCAGTCAGAAAGAAAAGTTTCACACATACACAATCACATATACACAGTAAAACTAGTATTTACTATTTCTTCCATTTTTGGGTGTACACATTTGAGATGTGATTTGTCTGAAGATTTAGTTAATTTCCCTGAACCAGTCCATCAATTACATCTCCATTCATCACTAGAGACATGATTACAGTTGTACCTTTCAGGCCTTCGATGATATTTCTTCAAACAGATCTCTCACATTACATTTACAGTCTGTTGTAATGAAAGAAACTACTGTTATCAGTAGTTCAGTCTAGGGGGGGTTATTCACTAAGCTGCAAATTCGACTATCAAATTTGCAAACAGCGAATTCCCATAGTAAATCTACTACAACCTCCCCATTGTAAAGTTGCGACAATTTTTAAAGTTAATATTGCGACAATTTTCCCACAATAATGTTGCTACTGCGACAATATTCTCATTATAAAGACACGACTGTGACAGTAGCAGCCTAATGCGACTATCTTTATCTGGTGAATTTCGCACCTACAGTATACATAACAATTCAGACTTTAGTGAATAACCCCCTAGATGTACTCATTTATATCACATCACAATTGGATGGTGTACATTTTTAAGTCTAGTCATTCCATTTATTTAATTATAAATTTAAAGTTAATCTCACTTACTGGTATTAACCAAATAAAAAACAATTTAAATGCATTTTCAAGAAATGGGTTTTGAATGTGTACAAAATGGACTAATAGAAGTGGACAAAATATGTTAGTGTGAATAAGGCCTAGTGAATGTTTGAGATGAAAGACATTGAGATGAGCCATACAAGTACTGTGATCTGCATGTCATAAATAAATCTTTTAAGTTGTTCCTTTAACAGGTGAAATGACTTGTATCACAGGCTCCCCAGTTACTGAATGTTTCTATTGTGTACATATATATATACAGTATACCTAACACAGATGAAATGTTCTTTTACAATGTATAAAACATAAGGGCATATTATCTATTATCCTTTACAGTTTTATGCATTTTAGATGCCTGACAGACTGTGCAGCCAGATTATCAAAGGGCTTCTGCCCGTATTTTAAAAAATTGCACCACTGCTAAATTAATGGGCTAAATCCCTTTGAAATGAGCCATCTATTGGTCTTAGGTTATATTGCAGTCCAAACTGATAAATTGCAGATGGACATTCACACTTCTCACTTCACTGAGGTGAAAGGAGATCCAGACAAGAACCTCATTAGTTACCATGTGTTAACGCCTGCAGAATGGCCTTTAATCTGCACAGAGTTTGAATTCTTGATATACTGAAAAATAGCAGCCTGTTTCAAAACCCTATATGCTCCCTTTAACTATACCTGTATAGTTATTTTTAGCAAGTTATTTTGTTCAGATCTTCATTGTGAGAAAAAAAAACTAGGATCATTTTCTAATCAAGGCCTCAAAACTTGACCTGTGGTGGGTTCTGTGCTAATAAGCTCAGCTAGTTACAGTTATGAAAAGAATTGTTAGAACTCTGTGGACCCATATCATGTGGCATTATTTCTTCTAGATTTACATTGAAGAAGAAGCACCTAAGGGTATGGACTGACTAAGTATTTGGATCACTGTACTTTTACTGCTCATAAAAATACTACTGAACTTTGCTAAATTGATTTGAAGAAGTAATATTGGACTTCTTGTAGGCTCAGCTGTGCATTCTGTCAGTGTTTATGGAAAAGAAGGACCTAGAGTGTTCCCCTGTCCAGTGTTTTCGCTTCAAATTATTTCAGCTAGGCTTAAGAGCAGATCGAAGCAGTTTTACTGAGATCCAAACAGCTAGTGTGTTATGAGTAGCAATGATCAGGCTTTCTTTTGCTGGCCGTGCTAAATTGCTAGGCAAAAAAACCTGAGTTTGCCTTGTTATTATAGGGATTAGAAGATGGCTGTACCATAACAAATGAAGTGAATGAGTATGATACTTGTCAAATGCACTTATCTTAAATGTTTACGCATAATTAGGGATGTGTGGTTCAGATCGAGATTAATCTGACATAATCTGATACTGTAAATCAGGCTGGTTCAAATTGTGTTGTATTACCTAAAATAATACGAGTAGAATCCAAAACACATATGACAAACATGTCAGATTTTTTTACGAACATCACTGAACCTGTAGAACCTTACTGACACACAGTAAAAAGGGTAAAGAACATGTTAATTAAAAATGAGACCAAATATTTCCCATTAACTCCAACGATTCAGTGATGCAGCATACAACCAGACAAATGAGTCATTATCTTATTTTTATGTGTTTTCTTCTTAACCTATAATCCTGGATGGGCCTGAGTTGTCCAAAAAGCCTTCCTTTTTCACCCACAGTGTAGTCCAATAGAAGGACATCTGTGTTTAGCTATGTTGTAGTCCATGGAAAGCCATCATCTTCAATATTGATCTGCCATAGTTAAAGGAATCTTGATCTTTCACTGCTGCACAAAATGCAAATTGCAGCCAAAAAAAACTTCTGAATCTACAAGTCTATGAGCAGTCCCCTGTCAGGTAGGATATGCAGTTCCTGCTCAGTTGCAGTAGGAACAAATCATGGGTCAGAAGAGAAGAAGACAGAAAAGGTAACTGAAATAGTTTCCATATGAATTCAGACAAGTGTGCACTAGTCATATAACAAACAGAAATACATAAAAATGTCTATTTAAAAAAAAATAATCTGAATCCAAAACTTGTGTAAAAAATCCTAGCCTAGAATAAAACCAAAACACAGATGGACAGATCTGAATTCAAATCTAGACCAAAACAAAAACACTGGGGTCCACGCACATCCATATACACATAATACAGAAAACAGTGAAACTAATTAAAAATGCATTCTTTGTTTAATACGTGTTGTTGTGGGTTGATCTAGGCAGCAGTCCAGTCACCAGTACTTTAGATGTGGAGAGGACTTTTTTTTTTTCCTTTGAAGCATCTAAAACTACATAGAAATTATTTATGATGTTAATTCACAATAAGATTAATTTACAATAAATGCATCTGAAACAAGAGATGGCAAACATTTGGTTCATCTTGTCTGCCCAATGGAATATCTGTCCCTTGCATGTTGGAATTATTACTTCTAGTACTTTTTAGAAGTCACAAAAGCTTTCTCACAATATTTTTTCACATCATGTTGTGAATAAATAATAAATGAGCTGAGAAGTCAATAGACAGCAGTCAAAGGAACGAAACATGCGGGAAAAGCACACAAAGGCCTTTAAACCGCCCCTCTATAGAATTCAAAGGGTGACCTCAACAAAATGCTTGTCGAATTTATTGCAATTTATTATGACAGAAAAGTGGGAGTCACTGTATTAGGAGAGGACCAGTCATCACAGGCCTTTCTTTTTTCTGCAGGACAAAGATCAGTAACTTACCCCCTAATCCTAAACAAAAAAAGCCCTCGTTAGGGTTTGCCTTTAGTTCTTAAAGGGACCAGTAACACTAAAAATGAAAAATTCCCATTTTGGATTTGCAGGGTAGTTAAGCAAATGTAGCACTTGAAAACTAAAAATGTTGTGTTTGAAGTCTAATTCATGAATTTTCTTTCTTTCTGTCTGTTTTTATCTTTACTGATAGCAGCCATGTTGTTAAATAAACCTTACCCAGTCTTAATGCTTTCTACGGTGCTTTAGATTAGTTTAGGATTTGTTTAGAAAGTATGCCCAAAAGCCTGATTTTTTAAAAATTAAATAGCTAAATATTCTTTAGAGACACAATTTAGATTGAATGCATAATAACTATAAATGCATTTGAATAATTTTTATTTATTTTTTGGTGTAATTGTTTCTTTTAGTACCTATCGCTTTATCTTACCACTTTATGTTTGCCTTTCTATCCCTTCTAATACTGAGATACCACAGGCATGTAAAGGCAATGTCAGAGAAGGATTAGGGCTGGATGTATATTATTGTGGTAAAGCACCTGCCGACAGAATCAGAAGCAATTTTACTGTGACTTACCAGTGTTTTGTTGCCAATGTTAATGCCCTAATGCCCTAGTACATGGATGTTTAGGGGGAAATTCAGTATTCAGCGAAGTGAGCTCCGAAGCCTTCGGATCACTTCGCAAATGGTATTATGCACATGCTGATGTCCTGCACGCGGACATCAGCATGCACATTAAAGGGATTCCCGTCTCGGCGAGACCAAAAGAGTTGCCTTGCCGAGACGGGAATCCCTTTAATGCGCATGCTGATGTCCTGCTTCGGAGCTCACTTCGCTGAATGCTGAATTCCCCCCTTATTGTTTATTCATGTCATCTTTTGTCCCTGTAAATGGATGCATGATCCCTCCTACTGGCCTGACTTATTTATTTTTATACAGCAAATGAAAAATGGATCCTGTTTGAAGGTACTGTTTCTGCATGCTGGGGGGTTATTCACTAAAGTCCGAATTGTTGCGTATAGGTGTGAATGCGCCAGATAAAGACTGTTGTATAGGCTGCGTCTTTATAATGCTAATATTGTTGCAGTTGCGACTTTATTATGGGAAAATTGTCGCAATCTTAACATTAAAAAAATTGTTGCGACTTTACAATGGGGAAATTGTCACGGATTTGCTATGGAAATACGCTGTTTCGAATTCGCACCTTAGTAAATAACCCCTCCCCCCTGTGCTTTCCTAAATCCTAAATGAATTTGGTGATATCTTGACACTGAATTATTCTTGATTGTAAATATATATTGTAGTTTACATATAAATATTGCAAATATTGTGAAGTAGTTTTCATTTACAATCTATTGTCCAACTATCCTGATTAGACTGTCAGGCATTGCTGTCACATCCAGTAAATTATGAGCAGAATCTAAAGGGCAGGGCTTAAAACTAGTTAGAGATGGGTTGATGGGATAGCATTCCAGACATTTGCCTGTGGGGGTTTAACAATCAAATCATTAGCATTTACTCTACAGAGCAGCAATCAAAGCGCATGGCACCCGACTAGTCAGCCGCCTGTCTGAACTACTGGAATGCTTGCAAGGGATTGTCTAAGCAATGGGCAGTCAGAGAGCCGCACATACACTTAGGCTGGGTTCACATGGGCAAATTTTGCTCTGTGTGAAAAACAGTGAAAAAATACTAAAAATATGTGGTTGCAAACACACATTGAATATAATAACTATTGGCTGTGCAATGGCACACTACTGTTTCATAGAGAGGAATATACACTAGCTAACGTGAAAAATGTGACAGAATTAGTAGGAATAGCAATTGAACAATAGCAATCACGCATGAGGGAAAAACTGAGGTAGTGAAGTGTTTTACATGGAAGTACTGCCCCCAAATGCTATTTTTTTTAAAAACACATAGGAAAATGTAACAGTGTGAATGCGCTGAAGTTTTTTCGCAATGTGTTTTTTTTAAAAACGCAGCAGAAAATTTGCCCCTGTGAACCCTGCCTTTTAGAGGTCCTTAACCAGAGAGATCATTAGAATGGAATAATTAACTGGGATCTTATTAGATAACAGTCTAATCTGTCTGAGTAAACATTGGAATAGACTATAAATGCTCAGACTGGCAATCAGTTTGGTTTAAACTGAACGAATTAGGTGAAAAAATGATGTGTATAAACAAGTAGTTTTATGGGTGTAAAATTGCTGATAAGGTAGAGTCTGCATATATCAACAATGATGTCAGTGTTTTTACATATGTATTTGGAACATTTGTGTCATTGATAATAGGGGCTTAATCGTTCTGTAAAAAGACAGCAATCCATGACAGTATAACTTGTACATGAAGCCTTGCTTTCATACAAGTGACTGCCATGTTATTTCATATGGCCGAGACTTTTTTCACAGATAATATACCTAGTTTTTGTTAGTGGAAAATAGTCACATTTGTTATATACCTAAATAAGAAAAATCTGATTTTTCTTTGTGTGCCACAGGAGTAATGTATTAACAAGGGCCCATTTTGCCTTGCTTAGGATTGCTCAGTAAAGCTGAGTAGAATGGACAAATGTATATATGCCCTGGAAAGTACAGCGCCCTAATACCGTGACAATGCTAAATATATTATTAAATAAATGAAAACATACTGTACAATGACAATGAATAAGGGTGTAATTAGTCCAAACCCTGGAAGTCTTTTTGGAAGTCCAGCTTGCAGTCCA
>WMED01001430.1:0-17351 GCA_019650415.1 Pipa parva
CCCCCCCCCCAACAATTGAATTTCCACTTTCATGAATAAGCCGCTAAAGGTGTGAGTAGTGACAGAATAGCAGTGGGTATGATAGTGTTAATTTTTCTTTGTTCTCTGTTAGATGATTTCATTTTATGCACCTGCTAGAGCTTTCCTATGTCCCAGAGACTCTAATGAGGTCACAAGCGCCATACCCTATGTAATTACACTACTTTGTATTCCTGTACTAGAGAGGTAAACATTTGCTCTGTGGTCATGCCTGGGATAGTGAAAGGGCAAAAGAGATGCTGTGGTGTCTACATTGACATTAATAAGGAATAGAAGATAGTGCAGCACAGCATTAGATTCCAATTTTAGGGGCAGTGCTGTGGCTCAGTGGTTAGTGCTGTGGCTCAGTGGGTTCTGGGTTCAATTCCACCCTGGACTTCATCCATCATGGATGAGTTTGTATATTCTCCCTGCACCTGTATGGGTTTCAACCAGGCACTTTGGTTTCCTCCCACAATCCAAAAACATACATCTGTGTATGTAGATTCCCAGATCCAAGGGAAGGGACTGGAATGAATGACAAATCTCTGTAAAGCGCTGCATAATATAGTAGCGCTATATAAGAAATAAATAAAATTAAAAATGTGGTCACATGCAGATCATCACTGGACAAGCAGCATTCTTTCTTAAACTGATAGACAGTCATCAAGGTTAAGCAGGGTTCAGGTGACAAGAACTAAGAACCAAGAGAGAAAATCACAATCAGACTCAGGTCTGTAATTTAATACCAGGTATTAAGGGCCAGTGCCCTCATCCCACAGATATGGACCCAGTTGCAGCCGTGACGACTGAGTTTCTGGTAGTTGCACCTCTATTCCCATCCTATTGTTAAGCATTGATTCTTTTGCTTGATATGATGACATTTTATGAAGTTGTAGCTGCTGAACTGCACTAATTTGCAGCAGAATTGCAATTAATCATGCCTTGCAATATATCTATTAAACACTTTATATTTCCAATACCGATGGGATCAATGCATAAAACAGTCCTGCTTTGAGATCATTTATGTCTTTACCAACTGCAACACATCAGGCAGCTGCTGTTATTGGAAAAGATGTGTGATCCGGCTGCAGTCTGTGAGCCACAGGATCCTGCAACAATGGATCGCTGACAGATGGAGAATGGGCCTGCAAATAATTCTCACCAGCCTGTTTTTTCTTATCTGTGGTGTTAACCTCCCTTAGGTTTATTTCAAATACCACCTTTTCTCCAAACTTAAACCCTGGCTAAAGAAACAAGTCTTCAATATAACTACAGAAATGTTAATGATTTAATAGAGCGGCAATTCTGTCTAGTGTGGCCAGAAAATAAACTTATTCTTTCCTGGATCTGCCTGTATATTTCCTATATTTTATTTCAATCCCAATAAACCTCCCTTACTAAATCCAAGCTGAATCATATTCTAGTCACAAATAAATTGTCTCATGCTATACGTGCCCAAATGTATCTGTATAAAGAAGAAAAAAAAAACAGTGCCCATTTCAGAAACCTGAAATCAGGTTGAAAAACCCACTGTTGTTGGTTTTTATTAGTCAGGTTACACTGCCAAAAAGTGACTGTACCAGTCTTTGGGAGTGACAAGTGGCCAAAAGCCACTTGTCAAGACAAACGGCGGAAATACCACTTTTAATAAATCTTTAAACTTAGTGCAGTGTCTTAGCAAAAATGTTATTTTTTTTTTCTAAGCCAGCCTAAATATATAGAGATATAAATAGATATATTTAGAGCTAGAATTGTGCACTGTAGAAAGAATAGCACTTAAACTGCAACTAGTATTCTATTGTATATATATATTTTTTTATATAAAATTATATTTAGCCTTGTGCAGAATTCAGGAAAGTAAAGTTTCGTTCTTGGTATATAATTATGTTTCAATAATGATTTTTGTCTCTCTCAGAAATAAGAGTGGCCTTATGCTGGGAGCTGTGCAGCATGAGGAGATCGCAAGGAAACTGGTGTGGCATAAAGGGCCAGTGCCCTCATCCCACAGATATGGACCCAGTTGCAGCCGTGACGACTGAGTTTCTGGTAGTTGCACCTCTATTCCCATCCTATTGTTAAGCATTGATTCTTTTGCTTGATATGATGACATTTTATGAAGTTGTAGCTGCTGAATTGCACTAATTTGCAGCAGAATTGCAATTAATTATGCCTTGCAATATATCTATTAAACACTTTATATTTCCAATACCGATGGTGGGCACAAGAGTTTTGCATTTGAAGCCACTGTTCTTGCTGACCACCCATAAGTAGTATTTGGCACGAAATAGGGGAACGTGGTACATTTTGCACATTTCCTTTTGCCCCTTGATACATTTTCTCACAGTGTTTAATTGAAGTAATTTCCAATGTTTTTTTTCTACAAAGTATCCTGTGTGAATGATGCATCCATTATACAAAGTCATACAGCCTAAAGACAGAAATATTAGCAGATTACATCACACAGGTTGATGACATTTGGTTTCTCAATTTGCAGGTAGTAGAATTGCTTTGCTGATCCTGCGGAATGCCAGAGGGTCCTTCTGTGGGGTTTTAAATACAGGATGTTGGCCAGGTGATCATGGACAATAGAGAAATATATTATTCATGAGCTGCTTTAATAAAATGCTAAATGTATTTCCCTGTTTCACTGCAAGATCGTGAAGTTGCAGTGTGCAGATACAAACAGGGGTTAGATCAAAAAAATACAGAATTAGACCCAATGGAAGGCAGAAAGCCAAGGGGGAACAGGGCAGGAGAGAAAAGTGGATAAATAGGGATCACATAAAAGAAAATGTAAGAAAGAAGGATACAGTAATTTGAGAGGCATAAAAGGAAGGATTCAATGGAAACTTGAAAGGGAAGATGGCAGGAGCCAATGAATGTGAGACAGAATACACACATTTTATAATGGCTAATGTGAGGGCTATACATTTCAGAAAGTGAAGTTTGAGATCATTTTAAACAGTGAAGAAACAAGGTGGTTTTAAAAAGTGGAGGGAGAAGTGTGAAAAACAAGGGGAACAGAGTTGGAAAGCAAAGTAATGAAAGTGTGAAAAATAAGAAAAAGAGAGTTAGTTAAAGAGTGGAGGGATGGGCAGGGAAGAGTGAGTTAAGAGTACGCAGTAGCCAGAACTTAGTTAGAACATTTGGGTAGAAAGAAAGATTATTAGAACAGGCTTGTGCTGATTTTTGGAGTTTAAGAGCAACATTATTTTGTTGACTAAAACACTTGCAACTTGGTCACCTGGAACTCCCACAGCCCAAACTCCTACCAAGACTATTGCCCCCTACAAATGACGCATTCTGAGAGAGGTACTTCCCTCTTTCGAATAGTACTCCAGAATGGGGGAACAAGAGTTGTTAGTCATTGGAAAATTGAATGCGAATATCTGAATTTGAAGGAGGAGGGGAGTGGTGATGGTTGTTTAAGAAGCACTGTGGAAAGGAAGATAAGGTGAGCGTTGGCAGAGGGAGGAGATTAAGAGACTTTGGTGACTCAGGGCTTTTGGAAAGAGCAGTTGGCCAAGGAAGATCAATACCCCAAAGAGAGAAACTGAAGCCCAGTCAACAGACTCACCAGGTAAGTGGCTATGGATTTAGGGAATAATAAAATAGTTGCAGGTGGAAATTGGAGATGGCTAAATCTTGTTTGATTAGACTCAAAGTTTTTAGCATTGACATTGTTGGTCATAAAGTGTTTGTACCATTAATATTGTTTGTCCAACAATCATGTGTTTACAAACATCTCTACTTTAATAAATATTGATCAATATTGGTCAATAAAATGACAGAGCCTCTTGGATATAAAAACCATAGTTTTTTTTTTCATTTTGTCAAGCATTGACCTGCAATATCACTATGACATCAAGGCACACATAGTGGGCCTGGTCACCATTTCAGATGGAACAATCTATATCGATTGTAATACTGTAGAATTCACCATAAACATTCATAATTATTCTAGTTTTATCAACTTGTCCAGGATAAGGAACCACCATCACGAGACATACTTATCTGACTAGATATATGTTTTGTTTTACAAAATGATCCTTCTATTAAATAGCATGCCATCTATGAATTATTAGAATGCGTAATAGTAATCACTATATCAGGTACTGCCAAAGCAGTTGGCTTCTGTAGAATTGTGGGAAAAATAATTTAATATGCCTTGCCCTATTTAAATGATATTTGTTTTTAATCCATTACACCAAACACCCTACTACCAAAACCATTTAGCATGAACTGTTCTTTTGTGTTTATTTAAATGACAAATGTAAGACCAATCCACTTACAATAGAGTTTACCGTGTAATACTGGTTAAGATTGTGGGGTTGCTGGAGACTTCTTACCTTGGGATCTAATTGTAGTTTTGCTTAGTTGGGAAGGTGAGGGCATTTCAGAAATGAAAATGTCACTGGCAATCCCAAAATCCTTATGTTTCTGAACCATTTACCACTGTGTTTATTGCGCCAGTATTGCCTATTGTAAAAGATTTTTATTGCCAAGTCAAAAATCAGTTTTTAATGCATTTCTTTAGGTCAAAACGTTGTATTCGATCCTCTATAAATTGGTAGAAACCTTTATAAAAATCTCCCTTTGTGTGAGTTTAATACAATGTTACTGTTACTCGGATGCTGCAATTTTTAGGTTTTCTTAAAAGAAATTCAGCTGATTAACATCTCTGCCTGAAAATCACACATATATCCAAAGACTACACTCATAAGAATGTAAATTCCTACATAAGGTTTATTCGCCTTTATGACAGAGATGTTTGTAACTGCTTCTCCTTCTGACTACTCTGTAGATGCAAATCGGTTGCAGAAAAGTCACTTTAGTTTTTATCTAGATAAAAAGCCAAGTTTCTACTTGGCCTTGTTTTAATGCAATCGTATTGTAATATAAATACCTATGACATCAAGATGGGTTAAACAATATTAGGTAAGCTGGGAAACAACTCTAACAAGTGTAGACAGGATGGTGCGATTTTTTTCCATCTCCAGTAGGTTATACAGGATGACAGTTGCAGCCACTGACTGCTTCCAGAAACACTGGAAGCAGATATTTCTATTGTAAACCATCCCTCACTGATCAAACATGCAAGTTGTTTTTTGATTAATGCAAATAACCACTGTCATTATTAAACCCCTTAAACATGTTGCTGTCTTGAATTCCTCAAATGTGCTCCTCAAACATTAAACAGGTGATTTACATATGACCACTTTCATTTTGGTTTGAGTAAATTGCTAATTCACTGCATTTTCCATTGTGACTAATTCACTTTGATTTTTGGAGGGACAATCAATGAAAATGCTTGGCATGTGTGAGTTTATGAGAACAAACTGAGGGCCTGATTGACTAAAGGGTGGATCACCTCACAACAGTTTGAGTTGCATCACCAAAATGGTCACTAATTCACTTCTCATTATTGACTAAGTGCCAAATAGTCTTGTCAAACAAGTGGACAGCGGTGATCCCTGTGAACAAGCAGACAGTGAGAATTGTTGTCAGATGCGTTGTGTGACGCAGTCAGTCAAGTAGACATAGAATATGGAGCCCTGACATTGGCTCTCCAAGTTGCCAGTCTGATGTGGAGATGTCAAATGGGTGAAATTGGAGCAGTACATCTATTAACATTTGCTCCTTTGACACACTCTGCAGCTTAGTCAATAATAGAAGTACTTGTGCATGCTTGGCAATAGTAGCTAATGAGGGGTCATACCCAAAAATGCTAAACTGGGTGTATTAATTTGCAACAATCTCTACTTAAGTGAGAAGGCACCTTATAAAAAAAAGCACGAGCCAAGCTGCTTAGCAGAAGTTGTTTTTAGGTGGGGGGATCCCTTCTTGCGTTCTTATCTATGCATTCACGTATTAGGGAGTTCCCTGTATATTTCTAGTCTTATCAGACTGAACAGAAATAGTTTTTGCCGGCCTACATAACTAATCGTTCTATGAATGGGCGGTCCCTCACCCAATGGAAAAAGATTTCCACTTATGTATTGTAAGAGATAATGTATTCTCAACTGTAGGTTCCAAGTGATATTAGAAGCATCTGTGGTTTCCCTAGACCTGTAGAACTCACTGTTCAGCCTTATAATATTATGTGGTCACAAAGTTCTTTGTTGACTTGTAATGTCCCTGCAGTGCACAGAGGGGATTCATTATCCTTTATATAAATCATTCCACTTGGCTACTAGTTAGCACAAATCAAACTGAGAAGATGGGAGACAAGTTGTGATAGAAAAATAAGCCTTCAAAAGACTACAATATGCAAAAAATCAGTCTTCAGAAGACTAAAATATGGAAAAATTTGCATTTAAAGGGGCTTTTGTGAAAAGCAGAAGCTGCTACAAAAAGCTGCTGATATGAATTTTTATGGTTATAGTTTACACTGTCAACAAAGATTGCAACAGTCACTGCAACAGAAGCGAAATATGACTGGTACTTTCATGCAATGCAACTAGTAGCTACAGATTAGAATAAAATACTATTACAATTGGGCACTCCTGTATATACTTGTTGCATTAACTCTGTTGTTCCCTAGCATATCTCCCAATGGTTTTTACCCTGCATGATGTCATCTCCCAAAACAGTAGTGCCACAGTTGCACTTAAACTGCAGTAAATTTGCAGTAAAGGGCTCCTAGTGTAAACTAGGTTTCTACAAGAAATGTAGTAGCCACAGAGTGGTCAATGTAATTAACATGTTAATGTAAGCTGCAGAAGGTGCAGAAAGTTGGAGTTTAACAACATACTGGGCTTTGTGGACACTGGTTATTGTCTGTAGAAAAAACACCATACATTTTACTTATTGAATCTACAACATGTAAAAGCTTGGGGAGTGCCTGGAACAGAATACACAGCAACTGATGGTGTAAATGTGTAGTTCCAATGCAAAAGAAAGCAATGGGAAGACTAACTAATCCCTAAATCCTTCATGATGTTAGTTATCGTAGACATTTGTTTAGAACTTTCAGTTCCAATACAATGTCAAAGTTCTAATTACATGAAAAAAAGAGAATAAATTACTTTTTTTCTTTAAACTAAAATAGAAATATCTGTAAAGCAATCAAGTGATGTTCTTCCAGAATATCTGATTAAAGAGCTTTTAAAGCTTAGACTTCAGGTAGTAATATTGATCTTTAATTCCATATTCTGCCATGTACAGGTCTGCTTTCTTGTGTAATGTACATTCCTGATACTGGAAAACAGAGGGGTATAATTAACAGGAGACATCATGGCTTCTAATGATCAGGTAAGTTTACTCTCAATGTCACACTTAGCAGTAACTTTACAAATGTTTACTTCTCTAAGAAGATGTCTCCTTCATTTTATAGAAGCTATTTTCTTCATTTCCTTCCCTTTAAAAAAGAATTCTGCTTGGAGTATTTAAATATGGAAGATACAGGGATTATAATATCCCTCTGAAGGAGGGTGGCTTTTTCTGTCCTTTGTCTGGTTTCTCCTTTACCTGGATAGACAGAGAGACAAACTGTAGATATATAGATAGAGAGATAGATAGATAGATAGATAGATAGATAGATAGATAGATAGATAGATAGATAGATAGATAGATAGATAGATAGATACAGATAGATAGATAGCTTATGATTGCTTTTACAACTGCTGAGCCTTTTAGCCAAATCACCTGACTTTATTTTTATACTTATAAGCTTTATTCCGAATAGGAAAAATAAAAGATGATTTTGCAAAGTGTCCATAAACTAAAACCAGCTGAAAATAAGTAAATAAAACATACTGCAAAAAAAAAATCATCCTACAGTTATATTAAGAAGGGCATATAATTATTGGTTGGTTAATTTACTGTTCCTATAACACCATGGTGTGATAACATATTATAAAAAAGAGTTACATGTTATAATTACAATTATAAATGTCTTGTGCTACTTTTGCCCTGTAGTCGGATTATGAAAAAGACCTGGAGCGTGACCTGGAACTAGGAGAATACAAAGATCCTGACCCAAATATCTACGATGAAGAGGGTAAGTCTTCTTACTTAGCTTCTGTGCCATGACATTAATATATACAGATATTGGTAACCAGAAAAACTCAGTAACATAAATATCAAGGCTACTCAACCCCAAAAATAGACCTGCTGTTCTCATCCTTTCTGGCTGACTTTAAATGGTTGCGCAAAACATGCTTTTTCGGGCATGAGTTTCAAACAAAAGAAAAATAAGCAATGATTATTTTTCTTTAAGTGACATATGTCATGGAATTAATTATTACAATTTTTAAAACAACCCATGAAACTATTCACTCACTGTTTTCCATAGACAACTGTATCTATTGCGACAAAGTGCCTATTAATTTAGAAAAATCAGACCTGATAATATGGCGTAGTCTCTGCTTTATGTAGGCCCAAGCAGTCGGGAGAAGAAGAGGTCCACCCTGTACAAACTATTTAGGTGAGTCAGCGCTCACTTATGCCTCACTTCTACAAGACTAACTCAAAACAAGAACAGAAGTCTACAACACAATATAGCTTCTTGCATTCCTACAAATGATAGGAATGCAAAGATGTTTCCTTCTTTTGCCATTCACTATTTCTTAGAAAGTGCTTCTGCATTGTATGAAGTGTTCATCAGAACATCAGCAATAGCCCCTTGAGACCTTTTTTTACCACTAAAAAGTGTTTGCTTGGTTGAGGGAGGTCAAAACTCGTTATTTCCTATGTAGATGCCTTAGAACATTTTTTTCTAAGTCCCCATTGAAAGTGATCAGTGATATCAATATCGATGGAAAAGGAGCATCATTGAAAGTAATGTGATGTGTAGTGATAACGCATCAATATTTATCGAAAACAAAGCGGTGAAAAGTGGCAAAATTTCCCCCGTAGAATTTTATAGAGGAATGGTCTGAATTGCAAATGGACAACTGACAATATAATTGCATTATAATGGCCCATTGAAATTTCTTTTAGGCAGCTTGCTCACATTTGATTGACAAGGAAGCATGCCTTTTCAATCAGCTGCAGGTACCCTGAGCATTCTTAATCATGAAAGACGGTCATAAAATTTCAATTGAAAGCTATGGAGTATGAATTCATCAAAGCCAATGCATGTAAATTCTTGCAATATTTCTGTACACTGAGTTCCGTACAGGGAGAAAAAAAAAGGTCTATGTTATAAATATTCATCTGGGGCGACCAAGTCAATCTCTGACATAAAGTGGCTCTACAAGATTAGTGAGTAGGACTTTCTAAAGACTGGTTTTTAAGATAAAAAGATATTTCTTTTCATTCAAATAGAGCTAAAAATGACTGTATGGAAAATATTACCCCAACCTTCCAGAATGTAGGAAACCTGCCATGTTCTGATATTAATGTGAGCAGGTAAATTCACTTTTCTTGTTGAATTCTAAACACTCTACAAGCAACATATTGAAGGGCACATGGAAGGTATAATATCGTTCCACTTGTAGTTATCAATATTATTCACTCTAAATTAACAGACCATTGTCATGGTTATCTATGGGGAATTTTTCTTTTGCACTATATCGTAGATTAATTAAACATGGTCGGGGAATTCATCAACAAGAGCAATCTTTTACTGAGGTCTATTATCCTATAGCAATCAATCAGCAGTCAGCATTTTCTGGTATAAGGAAAGAATAATAATAAAAGACAGCCTCTGATAGGTTGCTATGGGTCACTCTGTAATGTTGATAAATTCCCATGGGTAAATCTTGCTCGTGTCTATCAGTGGTAATACACAGAGAAGACATGATCTGACCAATTAAAGCTTTAGTTTTTTTCGTTGAATTTTGGATGATTTCTGAAGGTGGTAGCAGAGTTCCAGTTAGGAAGGGGAGCAAAGAATTATTGTCTTCCACTTTTCTCCTCCTGTTTGTCTGTCTTTCAGACAATCCATATTTTGGGAGATGCGTGGATCATATACTCTGAACAGGAGGAGACGAAAGGAAGATAAAGGGAAGGGTGGACAATATCGTACAGATCAAAGTAGGTGACGCTGTCCCATAGGTAATAATAATAATAATAATAATAAAAAATGTTATAGTGCTCCCCCACAATCCCACACTGTAAATAATAATAGAAAATAAATAACTAATGGAGACCTTTTGTAGCAGCTTCTGAGTTTCCTTATATAATATTAGGGCACCATTCTGAAAATCACATTCAGGTGCTTGTTACTTTCTAAAGTAAATGTGGACACCATTGCGAATAGTAGGAATACAAGAGAGAAGCTCAGGCAGTCATCTCTAAGGAAACGTGCTTTACAGTTTGGTATGATACATTTCTGTTTAATGAATGAATAGTCCAAATCTGATTCTCTACCTGTTGTTAAACTGTAGCTGAGGCTGCTGGGAATTGTAATGCAACCACAGCATGGGGGAGAAAGGTTAACTCTTAATTGATTTTATTACTTCGAAAAGCAAAATGAACACTGGGTTTTTATGCTGTGGCCTTCATGGCTACCCAAAGTCAGTGACGTCACTAGAGACAAATTAAAAATTCAACTAAGATAACCTATTCCAGTACAATGTAAGAACAATTGCAATTCCAATCCAATGGGATCTTTCCCCATTCTGGTGGTATTGATCTTTTAAAGACTATTCTATAGAGGTGGAGCTTAACGGATAGAGAAGCAAAAGAAATCCATCCTTTACATCCCTGTGTATGACTGAGCAATGTAACCAATGCCAAGTATCAAAAGCCATTTTCCCCCATTCTCTGTTTATTTTCTCATTTATTAATTTTTCACTAAGAGTTTTCAGGAATAAATATTACAAAGAGGAAAACAAAAAAGGAAATTAGGGCCAGCTTAAAAAAATGAAGGAGACTTAAGGCAAATATAACTTTTCTCTGAATATTTCTCAGTATATGCAAAACGACTGATGGTCTTCCTTCACTGAGTCCAATGGAGGGGTCCTGGTGCTTATCTCATACTGGGGCCCAAAGGTGTATTGTTACATTGCTGTATACACTGTATAAAGAGAGAGATGCAGGTGCTAATGTACTTAGAGTATTAAGTAAATAATGTCATCTGTGGAGGGTCTTTAAAAGCTGGGGGCCTTACCCAACTGCCTTTTTGACCTATTGAACAAACCAGGCTGGAGGGGGGGCGGGTTAATGAAATGGTGGGGCAATCATCTTTGATGATATTTCTGACTGCAGTGTGACCTTTACTCAGAGTAACATTATGGAAAGGGTCACCTTCACTCCATTGAAAAGAAGCCTGAGGTGCAATTCTGTGCTCTCTGTATATTCCCAGTGCAGTTTAAGGCTGCTGACTCTGGATTCATTAGAGGAGAGAATCAGCCTGTGGGAACTTGGGACGGAATGTAGGAACTTTACAAGGAAGGAAGCTTCATGCCGACAGGATCACAGTATTGCAAGCATATTTATCAAGCTGTGCTATTATTATTATTATTATTATTCATTTACAATGAAAAAACCTCTCCTGCAGGGATGTATTTAATAAGCGGTTCCTAAAACATAACGTTTTACCATAAAAAGTCATGAAACGGACATTAAAACAACCCCTCGGTATCTTCATCCTTAGAATAGTGTACTTACATAGACTCAAACAACATTTAAACACACCTAGCTCCAGATATCAGTCTTTGTATATGAGGCAGGGTAAGCAGTCCTTACATCCATGTTGGGATTTTAATCCCCACCCCCTGCCTGTGTTTGAAGGCACTGTTCAGCTCTGAGCATGCTCAACCAAATTGTTCTCCAAAACAGATTTGCTATATGGGTGCCAGATACTTAGAAAATGGTTGCAGTTGAATTTTAGTTGTCTGTTTTTCACTGTTTAATAAATGCATTTTGAAAACATCCCAAAGTGTTTAAAATCAGTAAGAATAGTTCTTTTTAGCTATTTAGGTGGAATGTTTTAGCATTTCTGTAGAGTTAAACTGCAGTAAAATTCCCGTTTGCCCCAATACAGTAGCCCATAGCAACTAATCATACCCTCCCATTCTACCTGCATTTTTACACCCATCAAGGGCCTACTTGCTTCTCTTCTGGAGGAGGCATTGAGAACTCTTGTGCTAAAGGATATGTTTTCCTCATTCCTTTTAACACAGAAATATAAGGAACGCTCGTCGTAAGAGCTCACTATGTACACATACTTGTCTTATCATCCTCCTTTTACAGGTTCACTCTAAATGATGTTATTGTTTAAAGGGAAACTATTATAATTATTCATAATTTTTTTTTATTGGCACCTAAAAGCAATGTTCCATTTTTAATGAATTTCTACAGTATTGTAAAAAAACAAAAACATTTTCTTTGATGGTAAAAAGTTTAAATAACTGAACTAATTTTTTTTCTTTGGAATGGAAGGGAATGCATTTTTTTCTCTCTTTGTACCTGGTATGATATTAGAGGTCGTTCTCCCAGTACAAATCCATGACTAGCTTACTTAGGTGTGAACCCAATCTGAGATCAATGTTCCTGCTGTGATGTCATAGTGTCATAGGCATGATAAAGCTACATAATGAAGCTGATAAACAAGAGATCTGAAATTTTTCAAAACTCTGTCAAATCAAGTCTTGAGCAGAAGAAATGTCTGTGAGTAGAAAATCTGTAAAGGCTCATCTAAATTTCACAAAAACCTGTATGAAAATAGCAGAGGACCTTCACTCTTGCTATAACTTGGAAGCAATGCTCTCCAACAGATATATAGGGTGCATTTCAACTTAAAATCCAAAAGAGGATTTCAACCAATTGTCTTTTGAAGGGTTAAGATCCACTTTAGATTTAATGTTTACAGTCAGCAAGAATAGAGCGTTCAGTAATTTAGTGTAAACAGAGAAACCAGTGCTGACATTGTGACTTAGTTATGGGGACAACTTAGGAAGAGAAGATGATTGGTCATTCCTGGGAAGAGGGAACATGATGTATCATCGTATAAAGGACTTAAAAAGAGTCACTCTGATTCTTCTAATTCCCTGGACAATCCTCTGGTGAGGTGAGAGGTTTACGTTCTTCTATAGCCTCCTAACTATAACTCCTACTTTGGGTACATAATCTGTGAGTTGATTTTGCTGTCTCTATTTAATTCACTCAATGCTTCTTTGTAAAATGGCCTTACCCAATCATCCAATACCTCAAGGACACTTATAAAAGTACAGTTAGATGAAATGCACTGATTACTAGTTTCATTTAGATTGTTCCGATTCTTTATATTCTGTGTGGGAATTATTTGTCTAGTGACCTCTTATTAGAGAATGGTAGCTCTTCTTTTTAAAGTACCATTTCTGAAAATAAATTAGAAATTCTTTTGGAATTTTTTTTTTTTTTTTTTTAGATAATATATTTCACTCCATTTAATCTTCCTCTACTAAACCATTCTTCCAATATTCACTTGACTGAACCACAAAATATTTGAAACTTTTTTTCTCGGCAAGGAAGATTTACTGGGTTTCAGAGATCTTTGCTATAGACACAGGGAATCAAAACAGACTTCCAGGATGAAGAGTTAATTACACTAAACCTTCTATAATCCTAAACATACAATTTGCAATTTCAATCCTAATTAATTATCAATTTGCCAAATGCTTGCATTTCCTTGAGGATATTGACATTTCTCTTTTCAAGATCAGTATGGTAGGTCGACCTTTCCAGTTTTCTCCCTTAAACTCTTTAATCAGCAGACACTCCAATTTTTCTTTTACACTGATGGAAATAGGTGGCCTCTTGAATGTAGAATTTGAGAGGTATGTATTTTACTAATACATTTTAAGGTGTTACAATGGAAAAAGTGTACTAGAGTTTAGTATAGCAGATGCCAAACATGGGCATGAAGAGCCTCTTCTAAACCTGTGAGACAGCCGAGCACTCCATTTTGACCTGTTGTGTTTTCTTTACCAAAATTGTTATACCAAATTTCTGCATGGTATTGTTGGATTTCTTGGTGAGTAAGTAGTCTTTTCTGCAGATACTAGTAGAATTAATAAGTATATATAAACCTTAAATTAAGACCCAGATAATTAGAAGGTCTTCCTTGATTACACATGTTTAACTGAATAGATTAGCTTCAACTACAAGTTGAAGTTGTAGAGGTCAGAGAGTCTGGGAGATTTTGTGCAAACTACCCTAGAAGTTATGCTAGGGATAAAACCTGATTTTTAAATTATAGGCTTTTTTTTGTT
The DNA here is from genome assembly GCA_019650415.1 of Pipa parva. Classification (NCBI taxonomy): domain Eukaryota; kingdom Metazoa; phylum Chordata; class Amphibia; order Anura; family Pipidae; genus Pipa; species Pipa parva. The sequence continues at coordinate 14,166 of WMED01001430.1, forward strand.
TAATTAACATCAATGTAAAGTTTATAGTAAATGGCTTATGGTTACTGTTTCTGCCTCTAATCAACCGTCAATGTCCCAAAGTCTCTGAGGGGGTTATTCACTAAAGTCCGAATTATTGTGTATAGGTGCGAATTCGCCAGATAAAGACAGTCGCAATAGGCTGCTACTGTCACAGTCGCGTCTTTATAATGAGAATATTGTCGCAGTCACGACTTTATTATAGGAAAATTGTCACAATCTTAACATTAAAAAATTGTCGCGACTTTACAATGTGGAAATTGTAGCGGATTTACTATGGGAATCCGTTGTTTGTGAATTTGACAGTCAAATTCGCACCTTAGTGAATAACCCCCTGAATCGCTGTTGACTGAAAAAACGGCTTTATTAATAAATAAAGTTTTATTATCTGCATTTAACTGTGTGCACTGGTGGTGAAACTCCAAAAGTATTTGAATGTATTCATTTATATTTGATATTAACATTATTTTTGGAGATTGAAGAGCCTCTGTAACCAGAATAATAATTTAACTCTTGATATTTAAAAATCGCACTCATGTACTGTATGTATGGGCAAATCATTTGTCTATAAGGGTGTACTAATCACAGGTATCCCAGTACCAGTGAGATCATCCCAAATGTATATTTTCCAATGTTCAGAGCATCATCCCACCATTTTGTTTAAGTATTTGATGTCTTAAGTTGGTGGAGAAAAGTGGTCTGGTCCATGCCAAAAAAATCTGTGCTTCTGGTAACACTGCCACTGTCTGGTAAGGACAGGTAGTGTTTTTAATTTTTCTATTTATTGAAAATGACAGTAAAAAATGTGAATGTCTTAAAAGTGTCATTAAAGGGCAAGTGTTTTTTTTTTTTTTTAAATGAAAAAAAAAAATCTTTTAACTGCAATAAACGATACAAAAAATTCCCAATAATGATTCTGTAAAGAAATGTTATATTTCTATAAGCTTTACAGCTTGATGGAAAATCTGTAACAACTATGATTCGTTGATGATATTTTATATCCTTATCTTATATATCTTTTCCTAGATATTTTGTTGTTAAAATATGTTTGGCTTTTTGCATTGAATTGCTTTGTGGCGTGTACCATAATTTATCACCATTGGTTTGCACAATAAAAAAATAGACAGAACGTCTCCATTTTGTTTCTCTTTAGGTCAACCTCAAGAAGAACCAGCGATAGAATTCCCTCCCTTGGTTCCAGCTTTTATCCCACCCATTCGAGGAGCAAATGAGGTGAGAAAATATCATGATTCCCTCTTTGTGCTAATTCTACTGTCTGCCCCTGAAAATAATTTATCAAGGTGCAAAATGGAACACAAATCAGTCAAAATGATTGGCTTAAGTGTCTCAATGAAAGTGTCAAAATGTTGCAGAAAAACCTTCAAAATAAAAGATGAAAGAAAGTGATTTTACCATAGAAGGACCGGGGGTTGCTACTGCTTATGTGCCCTGGGAACAACAATTTAAAAGCTCCAGGAAGGACACATCCAGAATCTCACAAAGCTTGAGGATATGAATGTATTGGGGGTGGGGGAAATTAAGAATTGTCAGATAATTTGGGACAAAGAATGGCTGATTTGTTGAAGGCCCAGCTTTTGCCTCAGGTAGATCAGGCTTTAAGTTATAATATATTTATTCCATGTTTTTTAAAAAGTTCTACTTTCTCTAAACCCTCTATAAACACACAGTAGAAACCAGGAGATTAGGTTATTTTTCAAAGCAAGGTTTACTAGCTTACATACTTGTATTTATTAAAAAACAAAGGGACTTGCCTGACTGCTTCTCCAATGAGGACAATTACACTAATTATCCTAAGCCTTGAACTGAAACAACGCCCTCTAGAGGGTAATGATAATATGAAAACTGCAGAAATGCTTTATTGAGCAATAATTTTAGAAATGATCATCTCTACTGTAAAGGAAGGGTTTACAATAGAGAACAAGGATTTTTGTTGTGGAAGGCCCTGAAAATATGGCAGTTTGGGGACCCCCAGGCAAGTTACAAAAAAAGACCAGACCCAGGAATAATATATGCACAGCGTTGCCTTTTTTACACCACTCCATGCTATGACTAGCCGTGCTTCATACATGCATCATTCCCCTTTATTAAAATCTACGCAGCTCTCATGTATCAAATGTCTGCAGAGAAGGTGTTTTTCAACTTGCGTGGGGGATACCAGATTTTGATTGTTGGACCTGTGCATGGAAATACCGTTATTAGTTCAGCATAAGAAATCCAAAATATATAATTGGCTAGTAGAAGTTCCCTTTACCCAATGCATTTGCATAATTCTTTGTAAAAAAAAATAAAAAATGTTTTAAATGTTGTACATATCAAGCCTACATGCTGCGGTGCTAAATTAAAATTAGTCTGGATGTGTGCAACATGGCTGCTAAAAAACCATTGCAGTCTACTGCATATATCTGATAACATTACTCATCAGCACTGCAACCTGTGGATATCATATAAGGATACGCTGGTAGTAGCTGGTAGTCGCTACTATTGCGACTGTCTTTATCTGGCGAATTTGCGCCTATACGCAACAATTCGGACTTTAGTGAATAACCCCCTTTAATGTCCCGTTTAACAAATAATCACGCGATAGGAGCATGTTACGTGCTCTGGTTATAAAAGAGACTTTAAATTTACTATATTTTTAACGCTGACTTTAAATTCCAGCTTTAATATTGTTTTTTAACACTGGGCTAATAAATTCCTTAATTTATCTCAATCCTTTAAAACAAGCAAGAGCTTCTGGGTTGGTAAATAAGGAGCAGGAAAAGCATCCAATATGTAAGCACAAATAGTCCTATACGTTAACGCGAAATCCTTTTTATATGTTCCTTAAACATTATAAACTATTTTATAGCATAAGCTTTCCTTTTCTGATGATAATATACCTATTGGCTGTTACCTCCAATCAGATCCCAAAATTTCCATTAATCCAGTTTAGGTTATTCTGAATAGATTAAGAACGTAGAAATATCTGGACTGGATCAACATTCCCAGATAATGTGGAATTAGATGTTACTCCAACTCTTACAACCAGGACCTATATATATTCGCTGCCCCCACCCTGCCCCCTTTCTCCCTACAGGGTGTGTGTAGGAATGACAAAGTGTGTTTACAGGTAAAACATATTCCATATATTAGATGTTACTTCAACTC
>WMED01001431.1:4276-27654 GCA_019650415.1 Pipa parva
TTTTTATGTATACATATACATTATGTATACATACATTTTTGCTTTGTATGCATCCTATTGAAGAGATGGGACAGCTTGCTCTACACGTCTTCTTGCATACCTGCAAAGTAGAGACAGATAACTAAAATAATTGGAATAGGTTAACTATAGTATCCAGAATGATTATCTAAAATAAGATTATTTAGTTGAATAAATTATGGTTGTATGTATAGTTTTATTTATAAAGCTAAACAAATTTACGCAGCGCTGTATAGTTCAGCATTACAAGTATAATACAGACATGAGAAAAGTGCATTAAACTATACAAGTATAATATCACAAGGATAATTCACTTTAATTGCTAGGTTGTGGTTGACACAAGAGGTTGGAGGTTCCTGCCCCTTAGAACTTACAATCTAAATGATTATGGGGGTAATTCATCAAGCAGTGAAGTGAGCTACAATCCGTTTGGCTCACTTTGCTAATAGTAGCATGCGCATTAAAGGGATTCCCATCTCGGTGAGAACAAAAGCGTTGCCTCGCTGAGATGGGAATCCCTTTAATGCGCATGCTGATGTCCGCGTACAGGACATCAGCATGCACATACTACTATTAGCGAAGTGAGCCGAACGGATCGTAGCTCACTTCGCTGCTTGATGAATTACCCCCTAAATGTATTAAGGAAGGGTCAATAAATAAAGACTGTGATTAGAGCATGGGGCAACCCCTATGTCTAGAGGAAAAAAAGGATTCTGTACTAACATGGAAGGGGTTCTTTGCTATAAGAGCAGTGAGGCTATGAAACTTTCTGCTTGAGGAAGTTGTTAGGGTTGTTTCAATAAAATCGTTCAGTTGGGGCCTGGATGTCTTTTTATGTGTTAGAATATTACATGTTATTGGTCCTAGATTGCTGTAGATGTGTTATTGATCCATGAATTTATTTTTATTAATTATTTTTCCATGACGTTAGGGTGATTGGACTTTGTCTTGTGGGGGTTTTTTTGCCTTCCTTTAGATAAATATTGCATAATAGGCAAAACTCGATGGACAATGGCATGTGTGACCTTACAAACTATGTTACTACGTGTGCTGCGATTTCTGCAACTCTTATTTGTCATTTTTTTCTAACAGCAAGGTGTCATTTATTGTGGCTTGGTTTTCCTACTTACAGAATTTTATTTTTTAGATTACCCGAAATATTTGTAGACTGACAAGCGGCCAAGGTTTCCTTTTTTGTCTTTTTGTTTGCAGTTTCAATAAAATCAAAACCCCAAACCAAAAACTTTTGACAAAAAAAAAAAAGTCAGAGTCTAAACAAAATGTGGGTCCATGAAAATATGGGGGTCTGTGTAAACTAGCCAGAGTAGAATATGATAGTATAAAAAGCAATCTGAATATGTGTAGTTTTCCCCATTTTCAAAGTTTCCAACAATGATCATATGATATTTCATTATCATGATCATATCTAATACCAACTAAAAAGCAAATCTATCAAAGGCAGAAGTCTTCCCACACAAAAAGAAAAGACCCCCCCCCCCAAAAAAAAACACTAAAGAAATAACACACAGAGGTAGATTTTTGATAATTTTGTAGAGAATGTCCTATTTTTTGTATTTTAGTACAGACTGTACTTGCTTTCATTTGTTATGTGAGATTTTAACAACTGCAATCCAATAGGTTTCTATTGCAAAAAATCTTTGATGCTGTACTGGGTGCTCTATTTCATGAATACGATTAGAAAATATTAAACCTGTCCTGTTTATGTTGGATTCATTTGGGCGATAGTGCTAGTGGTGCACCTAAGATGCCAGTGGTTCTTTACTGCAGACATGGCAGCAAGTTACTTATATACAGCGAAAATAATACAAGTCAGTAACTTGTATATCAGTAGAGAAATCCTTTATCTGCACCAAATCAATGGCATCTACCCATTCAGTCACCCTAGGCCCTTCCTTTCCTGCATATGGGTACCGTTAGCTCTGAGACCCTTTTTTCCTTTGGAATCTGTAACACTAGGTATATCCCAGAATTTATAGGCCATCATTCACTTCTCAATGGAGATTAGGCGGGCCTTACTCGCTGTACCTTGGTTGCCACCAAGGCATACTTAACATAGGCAGTAGCTGTCATTAGCAAATTCTCCTTGGCTGGTTATCCCTCTCCCACTTCAAAGGAGGAAAGTCTTGATCTGTGACTGGCCAACTGGAATAGCAGGTGACAAAGTGTACCAGGTTGCAAGATAAGGAATATGTTAATAGAACATAACAGCAAGACAATTGAATTTATGTCACATCCAAACTAGGGATCTTATATGATTGATTATATATTTGCTGATAATTGTGTTATCGCAGCTTCTTCCCACAATCAGTGGACCAAAGACTCTGTTACAGGAGTACAGTACCAGATCAATAAAAATTCAGCACTTACTTGGCATCAAGCGAGGAAAAGCTGCTCACAACAAGAATCTGAATTACTTAGCATAACCGAGATCCACGAGCAAACCTTTCTCACAGGTAACAAGTTGGAATTAATGTACATGTTTTGCAAAAATTTTAAAAAAGAGATGATACACACCATTCATTACTGAAAAATTTAACATGCATTCTCATGGGAGTTAGTGTTGACTTTATTTTGGCCACTACATTTTAATGACCTTTCTTTAGAATGCATACTTTAACATGTGAATACCTAACAAAAAGTTTATTGTGTCATTCAACACAGGAGGAACATCCATGACCCTCTCGATATACAGTATATAAATGGAGATAAAACATACTATATACATATATTATATATATACTGTATATGTATATAATATAATTTAGAGTATAATATAATTTAGAGTGCCTGTATAAGGTATACAGGCACTCTAAAAGTTTGGAGTGTAGTAAAAGCAGTGGTGCAGAGACATTATTATCTATTGAATTCATGCTAAAGGTGCAAACTTGCCCACTGCTTCCAATCAGATGCTTTGTTAATATTTTCTTGCTGCAATAGACCATTTAAAGCTAATTGGTTGCTAAGGGTCAGAACACAAGTCCATGCTTGCAAATATTTTTAGCTTCCTTATCTGATGCCAGAATGAATCCACTGGAGATTCCATATTTTATGGTAGAATGAAATTTCTAGATTACCAGGGTTTCCAACCCTGTGTTTGCTTCTTGAACCCATACTACTGCCCAGCCTAATGGGCTACTAATTCTAGACTAGGGCAAAATTTATTAATCTCGGAAAAGCCGTATCGGCTTTTCCGAGTTTAACTGGGAGAAGGCTGTGAAGTTTCGCGAGATTTGCTTCGTGTGATACTTGCCATGAGAAACTTTTTTTTATTAAATATATCCATCAAGTGTAGCCATACAATATAGCTACCTTCCCATGGATATATTTAATAAAAAAAAGTTTGCCACAGTAAGTATCGCACAAGGCAAATCTCGTGATACTTACCGGGAGGAACTTCAAAGCCTTCTCTCGAGTTATTAAACTTAGAAAAGCTCAAACGGCGATTCCGAGTTTAATAAATTTCACCCGTATACTATAGGGGTTAGTAGCTAATTTATTAGTTCTCCAATACTGTATAGCATTAGCAGTATGGCTACCTTTCCATCGAAAAATTTGAAAAATAAAAAATAAATTTTGCCGCTAAGAGTGAATATCCCCATTCTATAAACCAATTCCATATGAGCGATCTCAGAAGCAAAACAATATAGTAAATATATCCACACTTTCTGGTGTACCTTAAGTGTGTATTTCAAAGATTTCAATCCTAAATCCTCACATTCTGTATTGTACGTTTGGTGATCTATGTCATCAGGAAACCTTCCAGTAAGGCAGTATTATTATTATTATTATTATTAATCTTTATTAGTATGTCATTTGATTTTCTAGGCTTAACAAATGCTCTAAACACTCCTCTTTGGATTGGCCTCAATAGTTTAAATTCCAACGCTGGTTGGCAATGGAGTGGTGGAAATCCATTTCGTTATCTAAACTGGGTTCCAGGTAGGTGTGAATTCTTTTTCTTCTACAGAAACACAACACTATACAGTTACTTGTCATAACATATTAATACATATGTTAATATAGATGTGTAATTCTGAGCTGCTGATCTAAAAAAACTCTCTGCGTTTGCACATCAGTGTCTGTTTCAACTAAAGGGATTATTCACTAAAGTCCAAATTGTTGTGTATAGGTGCGAATTCACCAGATAAAGACAGTCGCAATAGGCTGCTACTGTCGCAGTCACATCTTTATAATGAGAATATTGTCGCAGTCGCGACTTTATTATGGGAAAATTGTCGCAGTCTTAACTTTAAAAAATTGCCGCGACTTTACAATGGGGAAATTGCAGCGGTTTTAGTATGGGAATCCGCTGTTTGTGAATTCGACAGTAGTAGTAGTAGTAGAATTTGACCTTAGTGAATAACCCCCTAAATGAGGAAGGCGGTGGAAACAGTCTACATCACATACAAAGAGCTGCATTGGGGAGTTTTGAAGCAAGAATCCTGGGTATAGAACTGTGAGAAGGAAGCTAAACTTGTGGCAGTACTGTAAGTGTACTGCTGGTGGTCATGATTAGTTAAATATATTCTTCAGCTATAGTTTTCCTTTAAGGTTTATGGAGCAGGTTCAATTGATCGTGAACAAATTTTTATTTTTACTGATGGCAGTCATCATTTGAATATACAGTATGTTAAACAGACCCTACCAACCCTAGTGTATTTTGTGGAACTTCAGATTATACATAGTCATGAAATACCCCCAGAAATACCACTTTTAAGGCTAAATAATCATTCCAAGACATAATTTAAAATACTTAATGAATTTGCAAGCAAATATAAAATATATAGTAATTGTGCACAGGCGCAATTTTAGGTTTACTGAATCAAATATATAAATTCAGTTTTACAGTTCTACAGAGTCTGTGAAGATTAATTCACCAAATAGACTGTGCATGAGACAGTTTAATGGGCCCTTTACGAGGGGTTTGCAAAGTGCTGCTCATGAGCCACATGTGGCACTTCAGCCGCCTTGTTTGGGTTCGGAGCAGATCTCCATAGCCCTGCCCGTGTCCTCTGACACTTCCTCTAATTGGATGTTGGCCAGTCATGTGATCAGGAAACATTATCTAAAGATTGTCTAATCAAATGTGAAACATTTGTGTTATCTCTTTGCTGATTTTTTTCTGTTTTCTCCTAGGAAATCCTTTGTCAGAGCCTGGGATAAACTGTGTGGCACTAAACACTGGAAAAAACGCAAAGTGGGAAAGCAGAGAATGTGCGCAAAAACTGGGATACATATGCAAGAAGGGCAACATTACATCCAGCACATTTATTATACCCTCTGGTATGAATGACTCCTCAAGCTTGACTATAAAATTAACAGAAAAATATCATTTTCTTTATAGGAGAAAGGGGAGCCTGTGGTTAGTTTTATAAAACTGGAAAGTTGCATTCGGCGAAATTTATTAAAGTCGAAAAGGCTGTTTTCGACCTTTTGACTGAAAAATTTGATTCGTAATCAAATTTTTCCATTCAAATTATCGATATTAAGGATTTTCCATTGAAATAAACAGATTGAAAAGTTTTGATGTAATTTTTGATATCGCGGTAAAGAAATTAATTTTTTTAAATAAATAACTATTCAATATCGCAATATCGGGTCAAAATTATTAATATCGCGATATCAATATTTTCAAATTTTATGAAATTTCACCCTTTGCGTTTTATTAATCAAATCAATCTTCTAGCCAGATAAATTATCCAACTTAGATGTGATATAGGGTCAGAGAGTTGGTGGGATGCAAGTTCTCAGTACAGACATAAAACTCAAAACGCTAAGGGGGTTTTTGACTAAAGTCAGAATAGTCACATAAAAATGTGAATTCGCTAGCTAATGATGGTCACACGCTACCCAATAGACGGCTGCTGCTAAATTCATAATGTGAATATTGTCGTGGTCCCAACTTTACTATGGGAATTCGCTGTTTAGTCAATAAGGAGTAGAGAATCAGGGTGTAGCCGCCCAAAGTGACGAGAATTCACTTCAATAGTCAAATTCTCACTTTAGCCAATAACCCCCTAAGATTAGCTTGAGATTGTATTAACAACTATGAATTGCAGCCAACCAAAACTTTTGACAGGATGGAAAATTATCTGTGGTAGAATCACCAACCTGATGTTTGGTATATATACCTTCAATCACTGACATTCACATATAAAACAGATATGAATTCCAGGAGTTTCTTAAACTTTAAGGCAAAAGCAGAAGAGCAAACAGCAATAACACACATCCCATATGCAATGCATTCATGCCCACCAGCAACCTAGGAGATTGTTTAAGTGCTTGGCATTACATTATTGAGGCAGAGGTTTGTACAGTTGTCTGGTCCCTTATAGATAGAAGCCTGGTCTCAGCTGCTACTCATAGTCCTGCTTCTGGAGCAACCAAAATTTCGTTGCCAACATTTACATCTTATTTCCTGTTTGCTTGAAGTTTTACCTGCTTTTCAGAAGCCACTTGTCTTACCTACTTTATGTTCAGCTGGTGAATGTGCAATCTCAAGTCAAAATCTACTAAACTCAAAAAGGCTGATTTCGCCTTTTCGAGTTTATTCCTTACAAATATCGTTGTTCGGTCGGTAGATATCTATCAATTTTATACCGATCGAAACATTTCAATCAAATTTTTTCAAATGGATTTTTCAATGGAAAAAGTGGCCATGCTTTACATAAAGTGCTTTGGCTACTTTTCCCATCAAATCAATTGCAAAATATCGATCGATATTTACAGGGAATAAACTCAAAAAGTCAAAATCGGCCTTTTTGAGTTTAGTAAATTTCACCCATCGATGAGTTGACCAATAGGCTGGAGAGAATTAAAAAAACAAAAATCTAAAAGAGCCCATAACCCCGTGACATTGCACATCTGCATGGTATTGATTGGCTTTATCTAGAATTCTCAAGCCTGTTAGGCGAGAGATTCCAAACAGAACCACTTCAAAGGAAGTAGATGAAAGAGGAAGGCATTCTGTGATTCTGTGAGTGGATATACACTGCAAATACATAAATAATATAAATTACAAAAAAAAGAAAAAATTGACAATTGAACAGGCAAATAACTACTGGGAGTTAAATTGTTAATATAAAAAAAACAAGACTAGCAGAAAGCATGTCTTCCTTTAACCCCTACCAGCCAGATCACTATATAAAACGGAGTGCCAAAAAGGTGACGTCACTCATGAGCATGTCCCCTGAAGTGCTGGCGCTGGTGAGTGATATCACGCCAGCGCTGCGGGAGGAGCACACACACGTTGGGGGAGGAGAACTCCCCTGCTCGTGTGAGCTTCTTCAGTGCAGGCCACGGATCCGGCCTGAAAACTGTCAGATCGGGTCCGTGGCCTGTACTGAAGGCAGGGTTTGGCGACGGCCACACGTGCCATAGCTTCGCCATAACTGCTATATAACTTATAAATGGGCAGGTTCTATGGAATATTTAAGGTCATAAGAATCGACTTTGCTTTGCAGTTTCATCATTAAAGCAAATGAATGCCACTAAATTGAACCAATAAACCTTTAAATAACATTTTCCTTTCATTTGGAACTCATAAATACTGCGTTGCTCAGTGATTGGTTCCCATAAAGATCCTCATGTGGTGACATAAGAAAATATAAAAGAGCACTAACACAAAGAGTAGTATTGTAGGTCGAAGAAAAATATATCATATTATAGAAAAATTATCTTTTCTTCGTTTTACTTGAGAAAAGAGAGCTGTCACTTGCCTCTAATAACTGATTTATTACAGAGAGCGATACTGCGTTCACATGCCCACCGTCATGGCTACCTTATGCTGGCCACTGTTACACGGTGAAAAAAGAAGTGAGAATATGGAAGGATGCATTGTCCATGTGTAGAAAGGAGGAAGGGGATCTAGCAAGTTTTCACAACGTGGAAGAATTAAGCTTTCTTGCTTCTCAGTTTGAATTTGGTAAGTAAAGATGAAATGTCCACATTTTGATCCTCCGTGTCAGGTTCATGAAGGATACGTTCCTCTTTAGACTGAAATATTTTCAGGCCAAGCATAGATGCAAAGCTCAGTAAATTTGTTCACCAGATAACTTTACACAATTGTAAAAGTTAAAACATGGCTTGAATTGATACATCACAAATTCACAATGATTTATTATATATGGAAAAATCGATGCAAACTGACCATCTTAAAGTTCCACCATGCATTATGTGGATTTGGTAGGTGTTGCAAATGGATGAGTTTTTAGACATCCCTTTATAACTGGATACATAGAAATTGTATATTGTGTATGGCCAATTCTCCTGCTAGTTATATTTCTACATTCAGTTTACTGTACAGCATGCATGTAAAATGATTACTTACCTGTTAAGTTAATGCTAAGCTTACCACATTAAGGGGGTTATTGACTAAAGTCCAAATTGTCTCGTAAAGGTGTGAATTTGCTATTTCCCAATATTCGGGTATTCCGCTAAATCTGTAATGTGGCAAATTCGTCAGCTAATGACTGTCCCACACTGCATAATAGACTGCTACTGACGCAGTCGCGACTTTAGGATGGGAATATTGTTGCAGCCGAGACTTTACTATGGAAATCTGCTGTTTAGTCAATAAGGAGTAGAGAATGAGGGGGGAATTCATGATAGTGTGAAATGAGGTGCGGAGTCTTCGCCTCACTTCGCATTGACTGATATGCGTTCGCTGATGTCCTGCACGCGGACATCAGCGAGCGCATATCAGTCAGTGCGAAGTGGGGCAAAGACTCCGCACCTCACTTCGGACTATCGTGAATTCCCCCTTCAGGGCGTATCCACCTGAAGTGATGAGAATTCACTTTTACTTTCAAATTCTCACTTTAGTCAATAACCCCCTAAATTTTTATCCTGGGGTATGTATAACACATGTATTCGATATGGCTCACATGAGTGGAATAAATCTTTGCAGCAGCTACTTTCTAGGGATCAATGATGAAAGGAAATAATCTGATCAGTGAATTTTATGGAAGAGTTGATCTGGCAATCTTATTGTATTTTAAGGGAGTTATTATCTGACAACCCTAAATGGAATCAAACAGGTAAAGCTTAGGGATTGACATTTATATAAAAAACTAATATTTTGCCTTAAAAATAAAGGTTATTTTTTAATAGATAATTATATTTCATACATACTTTTTGAAGGCTGAATATTCTTTATTGCATGTTGGTAGACCTATGGTGATAGAAGAATGCAATGTGTGAATCTGTGCAGAAAGACTATAAATCCCTCAATACACTATGAGACTTTTACTCATTGGAGGCTTGTAATAAAAGATATAAAAGCTACACGGGCAAGGATAAAGGCTTAGGGGATCATTCAGCATAGTCCAAATTCGCATGTGTTGTTGACTTCGCGACAATTCGAGTTCCATCGCCAACAATTGTTGCGAATTCACTTCAATACGCTTGTACGCGACAATTCGAGTCGCATCGCATCAATACGCTTGTAGAACAGGCGAACAGTCGCAAACGCATACTTCTGCGTAGACCAATGAACAGTAATAGCAATAACAAAAACACAATCCGATTGGCTAAAATGTATTTGTCCACACCCCTTGGGATGTGTTTCTAATTGCAACTACACTAGTCGCGACTCGCGAAGCGACGTAGGTCTTTGCGTGTGTGCGCACAGGTACTTTGGCAATTTAAAAAGCAGCGGAGTGTGTCGAAGGTGCGAATGCGACTAGGTGAAGTGCTCCGAATTCGCATGTTTGCCTTCACCAGACCAGAGTGGCGAATTAGGGGGTTGATGGCAGGGCACTGATATTGCGTAAGGTGAATATTCCTTCAAAAGTGACATGCAACTAATCTGTAACGTACCATGAGCAATGTGACATAGAGAATGATGGAATATTCTCAGATTAAATAATGGAACATTGTGGTACTGACGTCACTGCCCTTCACTTGTCAAATTCACTACACACTGCTTGACTTCGCCTCCTATTTCGATTTGACTTTTCATGTCACACTGCGCATGCGACAGCAATCACTGCCGTCCGCCAGTGGCACAAGCGAATTCGCATCCTCTAGATAGTGATGAGAAGCGAATTCACATCTAATTTAAATATTCCACCTAACTTATAACAAGTTTAATTTTAACTACAATCTAAGGAAAACTGATGCAAGGGACTGTGATCATTTTAAAACACAGCAGTTTGTCACATTTTTATAAACATTAACTAAATAATGAAATAATTATGCACACGCACGCAAAATGATGCGAATAACTCCGTATGTTAGCGAATGTCGCAGTCGCTCGGATTGTAGCGTAGTCTTTCGAATTGGTCGCGAATTCGCCACTTCCCAGACTTTTGTCTATAAGCGAACACTGGGGAAGTAGAGAATAGACGCGAATTCACACCGTAACGCGACATATTGGACTTTGCTGAATTACCCCCTTAAAATGTTTCAGGGCTTGACTAGTTATTACACAGGAAAGGGGGGTTAATGTTTTATTTCACCAGTATATGTTAAGGACATTAAAAATGACAGGAGGATGGGAAACTAAAATAGTGTTTTGCCTGAATGTGTGTGCTGTATATTATATGCACATTATGTCAAATCTGTCCTGAGAACACCAAAACAAATGCTTTATAACAGAACAAATAGACCATGTCTGGACTGGACTGAATGATCTCAAGAATCACATGTATTTTGAATGGAGCGATGGATCTCCTGTGACATACACCAAATGGGTGAGGGGAGAACCATCTCATCGTGACAATAAACAGGAGGATTGTGTTGCCTTTGACACCAAGGTATGAAACTATTTTATCCCGTGGCTTGTATTTACTTTACTTATTCTCAGTTATATGAAATATATGGTAGGATAGAGTGGTCATGTTAGTCCACAGATGCAAGAAAAAAAAATGAGCATTGCAATACTTAATGATACCTTTTAAAATTAGACTTACAGCCAGTTTAGATAGACGAGCTTTCAAGAGGTCCGTCCTCCTTTTCTTAAGTCTCAAGCAATACTGAATTTAGAAATTAGAAGTGAGTTACAAAGCCATAAAACAGGCATATACAGTATATATATATATATTTTTTTTTTTCTTGGGAATAATTTACGCCTTTATTTGCAATGAAAACTTCACCCTTTCTCTGTTTTCTAGAGTGGTGCTTGGTCAGATGAAATGTGTGAAAAGAAATATGGTTATATCTGTAAAAGGAAACCTTTGCCTGTTGACCCTGGACATATTGATGTTATTGATAAAGGATGTAACAAGGTATTGGACATCTCTCTTGCTTTCCATACTTGTACCTGGTACCATTGAGGTTTTTGCTTTTGACGTTAGTAAAAATTCTAGTTTACATCTCACATACCACCCCCGTTGTCCTTTCCTATGAGTAACTAGCCTTGGAGTGGTGTTTATTTACCCACTACTGGAAAGATGGGGAATTCACCATTCAGCGAAGTGAGCTCTGAAGCCTCCGGCTCACTTCACAAATGGTAGTATGTGCATGCTGATGTCCTGCGCGTGGACATCAGCGAGCGCATTAAAGGGATTCCAGTCTCGGCGAGGCAACTCTTTTGGTCTTGCCGAGACGGGAATCCCTTTAATGTGCAGGACATCAGCATGTGCATAATACCATTTGCGAAGTGAGCCGGAGGCTTCAGAGCTCACTTTGTTGAATGGTGAATTCCCCCCTAACTCTTTACTTTGCTGTACATTTTGCTTCAGTATCCTTTTTTTTTTAACCATTTTTTTTAATCTGATCTGTTTTTGCTGGGCCAGCATCCTAAAACAGAATTATTCTTGCATCATTTTACCGGTAATAGCCATTTCCGCACCAAACGCTTCCTCCATTAATAAATACCACCTTGATGTACCTGTATGTAACACAGAAATGTATCATTTCCAGAACAGATTTTAATATGAAAAAGGGGAGAAAGTACTGAGTATTTTATTTGTTTTATATACTATATATATATATATATACAGTATATACTGTATGTATATATATATATATATATATATTTTTTTTTTTTTTAATCTGAAAATGCATTATCTTGTAAAACATCTGCGGCTGTACATTTTGCATAAAAAATGATGTGTGTGTTACTTTAATGTATTTGCAGGGTTGGAAAAGGCATGGTTACTATTGTTATCTCATAAATGACACATCATCGACCTTTGCAGAAGCTAATGACACTTGCAATAGTCACAAAGCTTTCCTTATTACTGTGGAAGACAGGTAGTACCATGTTCATCCTTATTACTATTCATTTTTCTTATGTACAGGTCCACTACAGAAGCAGTTTTAATCAGTGGCTAATGAACTATCTCGGTATATGTTGTAGGCCATTCTGAGCATATCATATGCAATGTAATTATTACAGTCCTCTAGGACAGGGGTCGGCTAAGTTGTTTGAGGAGGGAGCCATTTCACTTCCTCCTCCAGCGGTGACAACTATCTTGTGAGCCTCTGGAGGAGGGAGGCATGACCTCTCCCGACCACATGACCACCAACGGCCAATCAGAAGAGCCATCGGCGGTCGTGGGTGGGGCTTCAACAGTGCGCTCCAAGCCACAACAAGCCAGCTAAAGGGCCTCAAGTGGCTTGCGAGCCGCACTTTGCCGACCACTGCTCTAGGACATTCCTTATCTTAATTTGATTTGCATTCCTTTCATCTTGTTTTCTTTGTGCTTACAAAAGCTAATGGGACATTTTGCAAACCGCTTATAGGTCCTTTGTTAAATATGTGTACATGTTTAATTGCTTTTTACATGAAATTCAATGGAAAATGCAAGTAAGGATTAGGGGCCTCATTGACTAAAAGTCGAATAGTCACGTACAGTTCTGAATTCTCAACTATTCACTACTTCCCCATGTTCACTTACTGAACAAACTCTCCAATGTTTCAAATACACGACCAGCTTTGATAGTCGCAATTTCTTGATCTTATGGAGCATTTTGTATCATTTTGTGTGTGTGTTCACGGGTAATTGTACTATTGACTAAGTGGCAGAGTCTGTCAAACGAGCGAATGCGACTAGGCGTAGTGCTCCGAATTCACCCATTTGACTTCACTACATCAGAGTGGTGAATTGGTGGGGGTTGATGGCAGGTCTCTGGTGTGGTGTAAGGTGACTATTTCATCAAAAGTGATAACAGTGACTGCGAGTAAATTAATCTACTACTAAACATGAACTAGGGACAAGGTGACATAGAGATAGATGTTTTATTCACTTATTTACAGTTAGAGGGATATGGTGAGGATGACGTCACTGCACTTCGCTGGGTGAATTCACATCAATTTGCATGGGTTCGCATCCTACTTCTGTGTGACTGACTACACCACACTACACATGCGACTATTGTACATCCGTAGCAGTTTGTCTGTTTGACAAATCCATCTGCAGCTTCATCAATAAGGAGAGGGTATTCATGACAATTTACCTGTTGAACTGTAGCAAGGTGAATTTGCCAGGTAAATTCATCCTTTAGTCAATCAGTCCCTAAGACATTTTCATTATAATTGGCAATTGGAAATTCCCTAGCCTGTTTGGTCTTAGCCTGACTAAGTACTTTAACGTTGTCAAGATAAGACATGTGTCCTTCTTGATCTTGATGAATTGACATTAAAATATTGGTATTCGTCATATGGATCAGTAAACAGACATATTGATATAGACAAAGTATATGTGAGTGAAAGACTTGAGAAGAGATGCACAATTTAGCAATTTTATACATTCTCAAGAACAAGCCAGTCATAACCATATAAACTGAAGTCTCAGAGATTCAACCACCAATCAGATACCAGCACAGTTATACACAGAACCTATATAAATACAAGCATTCAGGAAATAACATATTACTACCGCGCACTGAAGATGCCATTTCGTTTGATGATGAAACGTTTGCAATTAAACTGACAAGTTGGGAGAACAACTGTAGATTATAACTTACAACCTGAACTACCGACACAACCAGTCTACAAAACAATATTAACCCCCAAAGTGTTGTAAAATGTTCCATAAGTCTGCAACTGGCATAAGTGTCTGAAATGGTTGCAAAATCACCACTTCACAGAATTTGCTGAATACCCAAATATGGGGAAGTGGCAACTGAAAGGGGTTTTGACCTTTACGTGACTGTTCATACTTGCATGAATGAGCCACTATGGGTTTACCAGAAGTTTGTTTGTGATATTTTTCATTGTGCTTAGCAGAGAAAAGTCATCTGTATTTCCTATTTGGACAGATATGAACAGGCTTATTTGACAAGTTTGATAGGCCTACGACCTGAAAAATATTTTTGGACAGGTCTTTCAGACACTGAAGAAAGGGGAGTCTATAAATGGACTAACGGTGAAAGAGTTCTGTTTACACACTGGGATGAAAAGATGCCTGGTAAGAAAATATATAACTAAATAGGAATTTCTATGAAACATGCCTGAAATCTAGAACTGTTTTCCTTCAGTGATTCAGTTACATTCAATGACGAGGGTTATTCACTAAAAGTCCAAATTGCTGTGTATTGGTTGCGAATTCCCAAGATAAAGACAGTCGCAATAGGCTGGTACAGTCGCATCTTTATGATGAAAATATTGTCCCAGTCGTGACTTTATTATTGGAATATTGTCGCAGTCTTAACTTTAAAAAATTGTCGCAACTTTCTTATAGGGAAATTGTTGCGGATTTGCTATGGGAATCCGCTGTTGGAGAATTCGACAGTTGAATTCGCACCTTAGTAAATAACCCCGGCAGGGCCAGTTTTAGCTATGGGCGATGTGGGCGAATACCCAGGGGGCAATCAATTTGAGGGGCATTGTCGCCAACACCGCCCATAGCTAAGTATATGCACAGTATACACTGTATGGTCAATATATACCAGGACACTATGGCTATTAGATAAGTTTAAAGCTGAAGACTTTGGAGTTCTTTTAAGCTATTCAAAAATGAATATTTAAAAACCTACAATTTTCTCTTTTCTACAAGCACAGAAGGCATTAAATATACATCTATTACAAATGTTTTTTAAAATACAGGGTGAATAAGGCTTTAACAAATCAGTGAACAGTATATTTACATTGTATACTGTATGTTATACAGATATTTCTGAGCCCTCCGCAATAAATAGAACATACATCTTGTTGTCATACTTTTTTTTAATCACTTCGTTTGCTTTTAATTCTTAAGGAAGGAAACAAGGCTGTGTTGTTATGAGAACTGGGAACAAAGGAGGATTATGGGATGTTATAAGTTGCACAGAGAAAGTTAAATTTCTCTGCAAACACTGGGCAGAAGGAGTAACACCTCCACCAATTCCAACCACCACCCCAGAACCAAAGTGTCCAGATGGTTGGAAAACATCCAATCAAATAAATTCCTGTTTCAAAGTAAGCATTTATTAGCTTGTATTTTTTTGTGCAAAGTTTTGTGGAAAGGTAGATTATAAAAGAGGTAATGAAAATAATAGCAAACAGTTTTTCCTATAGTTGAAAGTAATTAAGAAATGTAGAATAGTGCTGGAGGAAATGGCTTCTAGGAGACCAGCAGGGCTGACTGGCTACTCATGCTGCCTTCTCCGGTGTCATGCAATGTGACTGTGCATAATGCACCATTTTTCATCCATTAAATAAGTTTGTTTCTTCCCAAAGTTCAGCATATTCCCCCAGTATTTATGTTTCTTCCTTGAGCCTCAGTCCTGCTCTGTCATACCATCTAAACCTCTCTAGCTCCATGCAACTGTCCAGCTTTCTCTATCTCTCCAAACATCCAGCTCCACTCCAGCAACAGTACCTTTGCTGCTAATCAGCCCTCCTGCAGACCCTCCCAATCTTTCCCCCACTCCCCTGTCTTTTCTTTCCTTCCCCCACCCCTACAACTCCTTCCCCTACTTTGCTTACCCCACAACCCCCTCTGAATCTGTGCTGCTCCCACAACCCCCTTCTCATTCTGTGCTGCTCCACCCACTCCCTCCCATACTTTGCTGCCCCTACAACAATGCTCTCAAACTGTGTTGCCCCCAGAACTGGGGTGGGGATTGCTGTAGTGCTAAGCACTATAATAGATGTAGAGCTGGGACAGGGGAAAGTTAAGCAGAGATGTGGAAAGGAGGGTGGCACTCCCCTCCAGCAGCATAGGCAGGGCCCTAGGTGGTTGAATATGCTGCCCCTTGGCCCGGCTCTTCAGGCAACCAATTAGTGCCTTACATTTAAAGTGTAAAATCTTACAAATTCAATTAAAGTGCACCTTAAAACTCTAATACTAATTTAGGTTCTACTAATGAAATAAATGTTTTTGTAAATATATATGTGTTTTAAAAAATGTACCTTTATACATCGTTTCTTTCTGTCATCTTCCCTGTCAGACTGCCTTTTCTTTCCTGGGTTGGGTGATGACGATTGACATTATAGCTCCTCCAATCAGATTCCTGCTAGATTGTGATTTAACGGATGTGATTGGAGGAGCTATAATGTCAATCATCATTTAGCCACGCCCACCCAACGCTCAGGAAAGAAAGGGCAGGCTGACAGGGAAGATGACAGAGAAAAACGCTGTATAAAGGTACATTTTTTAAAATATAAATCTATTTTATTTACAAAAGGGTTTATTTCATTAGTAGAACCTAAATTAGTATTAGTTTTGAAGTAACAGGTGCACTTTAACCTTAACAAATTTACTGCAGCTTGAATTGAGTGGCTTATTGTTTACTATGGAAATTTCTTTGAACATTTATATCTACTGCATTCTTCTGAATTCCCCTGTAAGGGTAGCCTGGCTATAAATTGTATTCTTCTTATACTATAAAAGCAATCAATGTTGCAACAAATATAATGACTAAACATCTTAAGCATTAAAGTTCTTAAAAAAACTACGAACCTGTATTATTAGCAATTTTCCAGGGAAGCTGATGGAAAGAAAACCTGGATTCAAGCCAGAGATTTCTGTCTGGCAATAGGAGGTGACTTAGTGAGCATCAACAGCAGGGAAGAAGAAAGCATTCTTTCATCAATTCTATTGTAAGGATTTTATTTTTATGAAACCAGTTCTTGTATGCATGTATAATTTTATTTATAAAGCGCCACAAATTTACGCAGCACTGTACAATTCAGCAATACAAGTATGATACAGACAAGGGAAAAGTGCATTAAACAATACAAAGTAAAATATCACAAGGATACATCAAAATAAGTGCTAGGTTGTGATTGACACAAGAGGTTGGAGGTCCCTGCCCCTTAGAGCTTAAAATCTAAGTGGAGGAAGAATTACATACACAGATAGGACAATAAGAGCTGTAGAGTGTGTTGAGACATAGGTCCATAAATGCAAATAAATAGATCAAAATAGATATAGATAAATACATTGAATAAATAGATAAATAAATATAATATACAATATAGATATATACAGATATTAAACATGAAAATTATACATAGAATCAATGATAAGAATTAGTGCTAGTGCTCTGACAGGTAGGATTTCAATTTGGTTTTGAAGGTGGAGATCGAATGTATCTGGCGGAGACAAGGGGGTAAAGAATTCCAAAGGTGAGGGGCAGAGAGTGAAAAGGGTTTAAGATGAGAAAGGGCAGTATTAGTACGAGGTACTCAAAGCTGGTTGCTGTTAGAGGAACGTAGTGGACGCCGAGGAACATACAGACATAAGAGTAAGGAAATGTAGGGTGGGGCAAGAGAGTGGAATGCCTTAAATGTCAAAAGGAGAACACTGTAAATTATTCTTTTAGTTACAGGAAGCCAGGGAGCAGAGTGAGGTTGCAAACTTCAAATCAGTTTGCTTTCTGCAGTTTCTGCCACCTAATCCAGAAATCTAAAGACAACTATATGAAAAAATAATCAACACATGTTTTTTTGCATATTCCATTAATAATAATAATAATACATCTGGTGAACTGATGAGATGACAAATGATGAATTTTTTTTTAATATTTCATTTGAAATTGACTGGTGAGAGAAAAAAAAAGTCTTGATCCTTAGTATAATTAATGATGTTTTGTCCTTTTCCCCTAAGGCGATATGGGGTTTATAATCAGCTTTTTTGGATTGGACTCTCAACCGCAGACCCAGAAGAAGGCTTTAAATGGAGTGATGGTTCACCGGTGAGTAACTGCAGTCACTACATTAATAAATCCCCCTCTGGCTTAGTTACAATGATTGATGAGAAAGTTAACTCACTACATATTTGTAAGAATATGGCACAAGCTGTGGTGGAGCTAAAATGTAACCTTTATTAGGCATTCAAAGTTAAAAAGATGAGTATTGCAGTATTATAGGATACTTTATTTGGACTAACAGTTCATTGTATAAGACAAGCTTTTGAGAGATATTCCCTCTTCCTCAGGTCAAAGCAGTAAGGAAGTGGTAGAGGAAATATCTCTCAAAAGCTTGTCTTATACAATGAACTGTTAGTCCAAATAAAGTATCCTATAATACTACAGCAGTCATCTTTCTTACTATTCAACTGGACTACTACAGCTTAAACCATTTTTTTGCATTCAAAGTTAAACATTTGTAAGCAACCTGAAAGGTAAATAACATCTAAAAAAAAACTCATTTGGATTGTCCTTACAGTTATTTCTGCATAGTACTGGCAAAACAAAGTTATCTTTTAAGTTGAATTGCTAAAGGTTGATGAATTGGGGGCTTAAGGCAGGGTTCTGATAGCTTGTGTCATTATGTTGAGTTCATGCATAGACACAATGACGCACCGGTGCAAGTTTTTATTATATTTTTCATACACATTCATTTAAAAACATCTGGATGTCTAGCTATGAAGACTTCGTGATATGGGTAGTGCTAGCTGACATCCATTTGTCCTAAACGGTATTAGATAATAGTCGAGGATGTGCTTGGTCTCATAAGATAAGATTGGTAGGAGTCTTTTCTCTATATTAAATTTATGATGTTGAAATGAAATTAGGGTATATTATGTTAAATAATAATTAAAAAAAAGAAATTAAGGTATATTATGTTAAATAATAATAATACAATAATTTAGGGAATATTGGCCAACACTTTATCAAATAGACAGTAGTATGTTTTTTTGGGGGCATTGATTCCTTTCAATTAGACTAAACAATTTTCAGCAAAATAGAAGCTTGATGCTATGATGTCTATATGGCAATCAGCATAATTGCAACATGAATACATTAAATAGTGAATGTGCTCAATTGATGCTGCTACACAATGGGTGAACTGACACAAAATGTGGACAATTAATTTGGTAGTGAAAATTTAGGGGCATACGCACAGTGCAAGTGGGCGAAATTTATTAAACTCAGAAAAGCCGTTTTCATTTTTCCGAGTTTAATAATCGGGAGAACACTCTGAAGTTTCTCAAGGTAAGTATTGTGAGATTTGCTTCAATCGTTACTTGCTGAGAAAAACTTTTTCTATTGAATATATCCATGGAAAGGGTAGCTATACAGTATGGCTTGCTTTTCCATGGATAAATTCAACAGAAAAAGTTTCTCATGGCAAGTAACGATTGAAGCAAATCTCACAATGCTTACTGCAAGAAACTTCAGAGCGTTCTCCCGATTATTAAACTCAGAAAAGCAGAAGCAGCTTTTCCGAGTTTATTATAGAGTCACGCAAACTTTGGACCAAATTTACATTCATTTGACACTTCCCAAATTCTTAGTACTCATCAAACGCTGCTGTTTTCAATTTGATACCTTGTGATAGTTGCATGTTTATGCAAGTGCAGTTCAGCTATTTTACCAAGCATTGGATTGTGCCAAAGTCCATAGTATTTTGAAATTAATATAAGAAATATACAGTTTAAGTAACATCTATCCTTTAAACGGATTCATGGAAATCAAGGGAAAATGGGATCACTTTACTTCACTTGAAGGAAGTTACATCATTATGCGTTCGCTACTCTTCGACTGACTGCTCATAAAATATTGTTCAGTTCTGTTCTTCGCCAAGAAAATCCAATGTTTAGTGAATAAGGAGTAGCTGTCTAATTTGCACTTTTATGAATAGGCCCCAAATCTTTAAAGCAATTTTGAAACTGAGAGGTACCCTTTACTACTCAGATCGCTAATAGCATTTCCATATCAGTGCCAAGTGATGCAGTGATCAGTGTTGGACTTGCATTAATAAATAACCCTCATGTCTCATACATAACATTCATTGTAAAATAAAAACAAAAAAAGATTGAATTTGTTAACAAAGCCATAAAGTTGATTGTTTTTCTGTCATTTGTGTTTCTATTAGATGTCATATGAAAGTTGGGCTTATGGTGAACCCAACAATTATCAGGGTGCTGAGCTCTGTGGAGAATTACACGTTAGTTATCGTTTGACATGGAATGACAGACATTGCGAATCTGGTTCAGATTGGATTTGTGAGATAAGAAAAGGTATCGTGTAGAAATGTTGTACTAATGCAAACAATTATTGTCATACAAATGAGAGATGTATGTACAGAAGGGATCATCAACTCGTTGTTCTCCGATATCATCCGATATCATGTTATGCATCAGGAGTAATCCTAAACTTCCTAAAGATGCACCCATTTGTCCTACCCTATATGCCTAAAGGAGGACCAGGGATTACTCCCACTGTGCCCCATTTCCTTGCCTGGCTGCCTTCCAAGGGGGACTTGCCTCCCTGTGGATCTCCATGACTGACAACCAGTAATCTTCAGCCTGTGGCTCTTCAGTTATTACTGAATTACTGTAGATCAGTAATCCTAAATCTGTTTTTCTCCAACTGATGTTGATTGCTTATAGATCAGTGAACTTTAACTCGTGGTTTTTAAGCTGTGGCTGAACAACTTCAGATCAGTGATATTTAACTTGTTACTCTTCAAATCTCAATAAACTTCAGCTATCAGCATCTCAACAGCCATTGGCTTGAGGGGGTTAGAGTTCAACCATGGCTAGAGAACCTACACTGTAGGTGTTATAGATCTAATAACACATTTTTCCAAAAGTGTATCACTTATGGAATGCAATAATCACAGATTTCCTGTTGTCTTTCTTTCATTACACAAGAATATTTTTATAGTGGGATAATCATGGTCTCACTTCCTTACATTATTTTTATATAATATAGTCCTCACTTATTGTTAGGGAGGACCTTGTGCTGTAGAGCAGACAAGCAAGCCTTACCACTCACTAATGTGTGATAAACTTTATCAGTTGATAACCCCTTTTCATTTATATTGCTTGATTTCCCTGTTTTCTCCCATTTGTCAAAGATTCATTAGTAAAAAAAAAAAATCAAAACAATAATAATTTGAAGTGTTTTTATGAAACCATTTTCCTAGTTTTTAATGCATTTTTAATTCAGTTTTTTTTTTTTTTTTTGGTTTTTCGCAGCACAATTGTCCCATAGAAATCTCAAAAAAAAAAAAAAATCTCACGAAAACAATGCAAGATTTCTCCAGTTAAACCCGGAAAGACCCAGAGAGATCTTTCCGAGTTTAATACATTTCGCCCATATATCACTCATATGTGATCAAAAGAAGTAAATGTCCCAAATATGATTTCAGTGAAGAAAATATTATTTATTGTTCCATAGCCAAACATTTCGGGTGGGGAACTGTACTTCCCTTCATCAGGTAAAATTATATAATTTTTATATAGTTATATATTTCTATATAATATTTTTATTGTGTGTGCTCATTGCTAGCTATATTTACAAAATTTCAGTGGTATCATGACTATAATAGAGTGATCTCTCAGGATGAAGTACACTAACGGTATACTAGGCCCTTTTTGCAATCGGTTAATATTGTTTTTATGGCAGAAATTTTGTTTAAAGGAACATATTAGGCACCAACAGTTATTTGCTGTCTGTTTGGCACTGTTAAATAAAAGTTAAATAAATGTTTTCTGTCATATAAATTATTTATTTATTTCCCCCCTTCATAATTTAGCACCAGTTTGTTACTGAAGCTCCTCCCCTCTCTCAGCCATTTCCTGTTCAGCAGTTATAACCACTCTGAACCTTCAAGTTGTCATCCACTTTTTTGTTTAACTCTGAAAGGTGTAGTTATCCCTGCAACAGCAATTGTTAAAGAAAGGGCTGAAACATTGACTTTATTTTTATGTGGATTTGGTCTCTCTCTCATGCTCAATATCAGCACTTACTACTGACAGCATACGCCATTAGCTGTAAGTATTGTAACTGCCTATGGTAATTCATGAACTATTAATTTTGACCTTCCTGAGACGCCGTTGTGTCAGTGACACAAGAATCCAACCAGGAAGTAAACACAGAAGGAGCTGTGTACTGCTACACAGATGGAATAATTAATTCCTTTCCTCACATAAAAGACTGAAAAAAAATGTATTATACATTTACAACACACTTTACTTTTTATTAATCGGACTAGACTGTTCTTTTAAATGTGCCACAAGATCTTTATTTTTTTTTTTATTGATATTGTACTTGTAGGTGCAGCTTTAAGACCTGAACCAACAGAACCCCCCACTCCAGGTAATCATTTAATAATGATCTCTTTTACTTTTTTGTTCTATTAAAAAGAATATCTGGTATGGGTATATTGGGCAGCCAATATTCAAAAACCTTTGTAGCACAAATTGGCAAGTGAAGCACAAACCCACTCTGGTAAGACATACAGTATAATTAGAAGAGGTATAATTTTGCAACCTGTGGTCAATGCCATATTTAAATCTCTAGGATCCTATTGGACACAGAATGCTTGCAACCTTAAACCATACCCACTAATTGGCCACACCCCTTTGAACAGATAGTCATAATAATGTTCATAAAATGCAAAACCAATGGTCCATTTGTATGGTGTGTCATGACTATTACTTTGTCATTATTCTAAGGCAAACTCCCCTTGCTCGGTTGCATTTATTTCAGTGTTTCCTGACAAGTGAACATTTATTTAAAATCTGAGCTTTTCCCAAATGCAGGGCTGGTTTTCAGCCAGATCAAGCCAGGTTAGGATGCATCTAAGCTTTAGGTGAGCCAGGTTAGGATGCCTCTATGCTTTAGGTGAACCAGGTTAGGATGCCTCTAAGCTTTAGGTAAGCCAGGTTATGTTGCCTCTAAGCTTTAGGTGAACCAGGTTAGGATGCTTCTAAGCTTTAGGTGAGCCAGGTTAGGTTGCCTCTAAGCTTTAGGTGAACCAGGTTAGGATGCCTCTAAGCTTTAGGTGAGCCAGGTTAGGATGCCTCTAAGCTTTAGGTGAGCCAGGTTAGGATGCCTCTAAGCTTTAGGTGAGCCAGGTTAGGTTGCCTCTAAGCTTTAGGTGAGCCAGGTTATTTTGCCTCTAAGCTTTATCTGAGCCAGGTTAGGTTGCCTCTAAGCTTTAGGTGAGCCATCATTAGAAGAGGACATCTTGCCCAGTACACGTCATTAAAAGTGGACATAGCGTTTGA
>WMED01001432.1:0-12578 GCA_019650415.1 Pipa parva
ATTTTAAAAGGGGATAATTGGTTTGAGATATGAGCTGTCTTGAGTTACGAGCTCGGTCACCAAATTAATAAAATTCGTATCTCAAGGTACCACTATATATATATATATATATATATATATATATATATATATACAGTTAGTAATGTCTATTAATTATAGTATTCCTATGTGTTATATAATTCGTTATATAATTAGGATATTGTGGGTCTTTTGGCCTCAGCTCTTATGCTTTCTTGAGTAGGGATATATTCTGGGTGAGTAGTGATATCATTTTAAATTGCTAAGGGTTCTGTACCTGTAGAACACTAGGTTTTGTTATATAGTAAATAAAACATGTTTGAGTGCTTTTCATGGTCATTTTCTGCGATAATATTTTCCCATATGTATGCAGGGTAAGTAACAGTTCTTCTCCATTGGGTGATCAAAAACATGTCATAAAATAATGAGCATTGTTGACCTTTGAAATCTGATGTTACTGCAAAGTGCATTTCTGTCCCTGAGACATAAATGAGTATGTTTAATAATGATTTCAGTTCCTTTCTCCCACTTATGATTTAATCAAAACAACACTGATGTAAGCAATTTGTAACAATCAATTATTGAAATGGGTTTATCTTATTGAAGGTAGAAATGGAATTGCTTATCTCAATAATGTAGTTGGACAAATTTAGCCAGTGCATTTGCTACTATTCTCTTCTGTCAAAATTCTCTGTGACATATGGGATGGCATGCAATATTCCCTCATAATAGCTCTGCTGAATTATGCTGAACATTGTGCATGTAGAAATAGAGATTTCAGTTTTTTGATTACAGTTAAAAATTGAGTCTATCAAATAGAATTTTACTGCTTATATGATATATCTGTGGCTCTCTGTTTTGTTTAATGTAATGCCAATTCTTCTTGAAAAACCACTAAAAGTAAAATGCCAGTTTCAATGATATGATAAAATATACATACATTTATATACATATAGAACATTTTTAGGGACTTGGAAAAAGTAATAATATTCCCAGATGCTTAACTAGAAATCATCCAACTTTTCAAACATATATTTGCTGTATTCTATACAATAGTATTCTGGCCAGGCTGCAGTCCCAGAATTACTGTTAATGTACAGCTAGAAATGGCTATAGTTGTGCTCTTAACACAGAAGGCTATTAGCCTAATGTCCATGCAAAGTATTCCGTTGTACTGAGCAAAGCAAAGTTGCTTTTAAAGTCCTCAGCTGCATTAATCACAATCCAGGTGACAATGTGAACAGTTCCCAGTATCTCAGGTACAATATAAACTCCTTAGTAGCCAGTAATATTTCCAGTGCTCAGTAGTCAAATTACAATGCAAAGAATCCAGCAACCAAGTTTCAATGCAAATCTTCCAGTAGTGAAAATATAATGCAAGTTTACAGAATATTCACATTTACATTGAAAAGTGCCAAAGCATGTTTTTTTTTTTTTTGCTATCAGCTCATCAGACTAACTGGGAGGAAGACTGCAATGCAAAGAGCTAAGCTTTTTATAGGTGGAAGTAAACAATAGTCTGTTTCTTAAGGGAAACAACACATGAAGAGGGCAAGATACTGTTGGCAGGTAACTGGGATTTATTAATTAATCTTGCATTGGAACAAAGTTAGGGGTTAGAATAAAAATATAAACCCTGAATTGCATGGTCACTAGAAGCCTAACAAAAAACAAAAGAACTCTAAATGGAAATAACTGACACATGGCTGGATGATAGCTATGCCTAGGTGCATGGGTGTTCAGGAGGAGGTGCCCCCAGAAGACCGCCATAGTCCATGGCCTTTTTGTCCCAGAGGGGTGTATTGGGAGTAGTCTAACCTCTTGATGATCCTCTCTGTCCTGCCCTATCTGGTGCCAACCATCTTCTTGCATCACGACACCACCCCCACTCCTTTAAAACCTTTTCTGTGGATACCCATGTCTGGGTGGTTAACTTACAGGGATACAATTTTTACAGAAGGTATTGTAAACTCTAGAAAATGGTTACAGTTTGTCTTTACAAAATTTCTTGTCTAAAGTCACACTACAGGAAGATACACATGAGGGAAATAAGCATGTGATGTCTGCAAGGGTAGATATACTTATGAGTAAAAAGCAATACTGCTAATAGGAGTTTGTTTTATGAATATTATTTTTATTTGATTCTTTAGCTTTGTTTAGGATGTTTTACATTGTTTGCAAATGAGTCGTTTAAACATTTATAATGAATAAAGGAAATACAATGTTTGAACATGTTAATAATTTGTCTTTTTGTTGAGTAAGGGGTGAGGGGGTTGACCACATGAGGAAAGAGGGGAAAGGAGTGTTTCAGGAGTTATATATTTGAAAAAGAAAGAAAAAAAAAAAAAGGGAGGGGGTTTCTGGTGTAACATGATCCACAGAAAACCTACAACTATGGCAAGTTGAATAGGTGTCAAATTTCAAAAAGGTAGTTATTATGGGGGACTTCATCTACTTAGAAGATAAATACCTCACCCAAATGGTGCAGGATTCAAGTGGAAATATTCATATTAACCAATATACCTGATAAAATAACAAAAGTGTAAATTGGTCATCATCTATGTCCATGTTAGTGCATTAGGAACTTTTTCACAGATATTTTCTGTGTACTTTTCACATAAATAATAATCAATTTAAAGGAAAAGTTCAGCCTCCAATAGTTATCTGTTGTGTTAAATGCATAATAAAAATGTTTACTAATACACTTAGTCAGTCTTTTATGTGAGAAAAGCAATTAATTGTGCCTCCTGTGTATTTCCTCCTAGACTGATGGATGCAGCATTCTTTTACCACTGACATAACGGTACAATAGTTACCGCTAATGGTGTAGGCTGTCAGTAGCAATAGCCCACATGAGAGAGAGAGAGAGAGAGACCAAATTTTTGCAGATGCAGAAACTAATGGAAAAGTAGCAGGTTTTAGAGCGAGGTCGCCTCCATTTGGACCCACCACCATTAAACAAGTTTTTCAGGGTATTAAAGGTGTAGTGGCTTTGGAAGCTGGACTGTTAGGTTGGAAGCTAATAACAACTTTTGGGGTTGCAACCACTGTAAGTCCTATAACATAGAGGAGGTGCTAAGGTGCCCTACATTTTTTCCCTGACTTTCTAGGTCATGCAAATAGCTTAACACTGCTTCTCCTGATAGGGATAAAAATGTTAGCAAACTAGAGCAGTAAACTTTGTGGCCAGGCATAACAATATCTTTCTCACTCTTTACAGGCTTTCATCTGGCTACTGAACTTCAATAATTTGATATTATCCTCCTCATTTCTAGTGATCAAATTCACAGCACCCTATTGCTCTTCCTCCAAATTCCTCACCAGCAAAAAAGCATCAGCTTTCTCCTCCACTTTCTCAAGCAAAACTTCCTCCTGACTTTCTTCTTTATCTAAGCTACAAAGTGGATCTAGGAAAAGGAAAGGAACCTAAAGATTGAAAGATTGTCTACAGCAAAAAGATCCTCTCTACTTCATAGACAGAAAATATAGATATAATGGAATTAGATATCATAGTATCAGATAAATCATTACTCAGAGGCAAATTTGTTTGTAAAAATGTTCCTCTTTTTAATGGTTAGTATGATGAGATGAAAGTCTTTTTTATTGTATGTTGTAATTAATTTTATAGTCTATGCATGTGTTAGAGATTCAATATCTGTCAACCTTGTAGCTCTACATCTTGAACAAGCCCTAAAAATATAAATTACTTTTAGATGAAATACAATGATTTTGCACTCAGCACTTTCAATATAAACTGCAGGAAATGCTCTTGAATATCAACAACTGTTTTTCCACATCATCAGTTTGTGGTAATAGTGTAAGTGCCATCAAAAAAATAATTATTGTTGATAACATTTAATTGAGACTGAAGAATGTTGCCATAATTGTAGTTAATTGCAACAATCACTAGCATTATACAGATTGTTTTCAAATGAATTGCTATTCTCTGTAAGTAACTTTTCTGACATAGCTTTGCAGTTATTCCAAATGTTTCTATGTTGGATCCTGTTGTGGAAGCATTTGTGCAGAATGTACTATAATAATTGTATAAAAACCCATTTTTACTCTACATGGATATCACTACACCAGCCTTCCTTTGTGATGACTAAGTTCCTGCATAACAGGAATGTCACAGTTTCTGATATTTTTGCTTTATAATGGTAACCCATTTCATCTTCAACTAGTAGGGATACAATAATTAAACCTTTTAGCTATTGTTATGTTGTGCGAAAACTCAATATGTTTCTTGAAAAAATAATGCAATTAAGACTTCTTTTATCTGGATCAATTATTATCCAATTAATAGCTTTGTAACCGCTTATTTGTTGTTCAATTAACAAAAATATTCATATTTAATTTACTTATTCTTATTTTGTTTTCATTATTACTCAGTCTTGCCATTCAGCTATTTAATTACTGCATTGTCTATTTTAAAGCAAGATCACTTACTGGTAAGACATGGTTGTATTTTGTAATAATGATGGAATAAATTCTATCCAAACCAAGGGAATACATTTGCAGCCTTAAATTCATTACTGGTAGAGATAATCTGTTTAGGAGTTTAGAACAGTGTGTAATGCTCTAAACACCTGAGCAATATTCATCTTCAGCCAGCAAATTGTAATATTGAGCACTACACACAATAATGATATCTTCTGTTTCCAACTGGAGCAAACAATATCCCATAACATAAACCTTATTACGTTGTTTCAGGAAATATAATGACTGTGGGGAGGCTGCTTAACAAAAGCGTAATGAGGTAATTTGGGCAAGAATCCAAGCAGAAAATTGAGAAGAAAACATCAAACATACTTATTGATTTCTTGTGCCAAAATACTCATTTTGTAATAATCAGCATCTTGTAGACATTTAAACACAGTGCATAACATGGTCACATTCATGTTACAAACCCCATCCAAAACATTTCCATATTTATAGAGGGGCATACGCTCTTTAATTACAATGTATTGGGAAATGTTGTAGTATAAATAGTTTTAATATTTTGAAGAGTTTTTTTTTGCTGGTTTTCTTTAAGTACTGATTCCTTATTCTCATCTATCTGTACTTTTCCAAACATGTACTGTTATGCTCCGCTTCTGGGAATTAATGTCTCGACATTTCTTTATTCTGAGCATCTCCTAAAACAGGTCCTACATTAATATCAACTGCAGTGAAATCATCCGATGCTAAAACAAAATAAAATGATTCGTAAGGTTCAAACAACTGCATAAAAAAATCAACATCTAGAGATTTTAGGAATACTTTTTAAACATATTGTCCCTGTATTAACAATAATGTAATAGGTATCATAGTAGTGTTGTACCATGTTAGCTATAGACATAATCAGAAACAGAAACCTTATTCTAAAGAGGAAAAAAATAGCTGTTCTGTTCACTAGAAATCATCTCTTATTACAGATTTGGGGGCACAGATCATTAGTGCCCAAGGACTGGATCATCCTTAACTGGAATAGTAATCCCTATACATAAGGGACATTGTTACAAGATTAACTGTATTTGTGGCTATAGTTCTCCTTTAAGATTCAGCAAAAGAGCAAACAAAGTAAAAAAACAAACAGTTATCACTCATAAAACCAGCAGAAATGGTGTAGAAGAGATGGCTCATCCTATTGTCATTGTGCATTAAACAAGCACCAGGTTTACATTAATAAGTGAAACATATGCATTGCTAACAGTAACGCTGGTGGCATACCGATATATGAGGTCATTTAATGAGGAAACACAGGTGAGGAATTTAGCCACAGGCCAACAACTAGTTTAAATTAGCAATATTTTCATATCACTCATTATAGCAAGTGAGAGATTTATCCTATGAATAAATATAAAAATATAGGCAAATCAACTGTATTGTCCCCACACAAAGAAAGATCAGTTGACTACTGAAGGCTGGTAAATCATCAGTCAATATTTAACAAACTTCTTCCCTGTGCACACTTGTCTTGGGTAGAATATCTCCATCCTCTAGGAAAAAATGTTTCTCATAACCTGATTCCATTGGAATCCACTCACTCTGGGATTCCATCATTCTTTACACTCTATGTGCAAAGTTTATTTACATTCAGTAAAACAGTTAACAACAGTGCTGGGGGCTAGGGTAGAAATAAAGAAATGGGGATTCCTGATTGAAATATTTTAATATAAAATTGGATCATAGAGAAGTGACCAGATTTACAAATCATCAAAATACTGTAAAATGTAGAGTAAAATTCCAGTGGGCAACGGAGATCTCCATCCAGGACACATTCTAAATTATTAAAATATAAATTCATATTTATTGGGCTAAAAGATGACCATACTTTTACAATGCAACTTACAAATAATATTGGTTCCTCTTTGTCTCAAGTAAACCCCTCTACATCATGTCTCACAGACTTTATATTCTGTGTCAATCAATTATTTAAAATATAACTTCAAATTTCAAATTATACTTTAATAAGCATGAATAAGTGAATCATCTTCTCTCTTTCAGGTCTATTCTTCTGCATGCCTCTACCAAGATTTACTGTAACAAGTAAATACGATGTAACATTTTAACTTGTACTCAGAAGTTAAACTTACTCATATTTCTCCTGCAGCTCATGTAGTTCCTGACTTGTATTCTTGTTGCCTGTTATCACCACTTGACAACCATGGCTTTCCTCCTCCAACAGAAATTTGTGTGCATGTACTGCTGGTGCAATAAAGGAGGCGTGGCAGTCTCATAAAGCAGAGAACACTGGGAGGGAGGCTACATGTTCTGCTGGTGCAATAAAGGAGGTGGGCAGTATCATAAAGTGGAGAACACTGGGAGAGAGGCTGCATGGAGTCGGGAAGGAATTTTTTTCCCTAATTTTAGGATAATTGGCTCTTGCCTCATGGGTTTTTTGCTTTCCTCTGGATCAACATTGCAGGAAAATTGGCTGAACTGGATGGACTACACGTGCTGCAGAAGAACAATTCAGAAATGCAGTTAATGCATTTAAGATAGAACAGCCCTTGACAGGGTCTGACTTTAGTTCTTCTACATCTAAGTAGGAATAGCACAGTAACAAAACAGTAAAATACATGCAACATACTATTTCCTACATAGGACTAGCCTAGTAATAAAACAGTATAAAATACATCCAACATACTATTTCCTACATAGGACTAGCCTAGTAATAAAACAGTATAAAATACATCCAACATACTGTTTCCTACATAGGACTAGCCCAGTAATATAACTGTAAAATGCATCCAATATACTATTTCCTACATAGGACTAGCCTTATGATTTCTCTTCTGGTTTGGTGACTGGAATCCCCATCTTACTCACTGGTAGATCAAAGGTAACATACATACATAGTAACATAGTTTATAAGGCTTAAAAAAGACACAAGTCCATCCAGTTCAGCTTATTTTCCTGCAATGTTGATCCAGAGGA
The DNA here is from genome assembly GCA_019650415.1 of Pipa parva. Lineage (NCBI taxonomy): Eukaryota > Metazoa > Chordata > Amphibia > Anura > Pipidae > Pipa > Pipa parva. The sequence goes on from WMED01001432.1 coordinate 7,441, forward strand.
AGGCAAAAAACCCATGAAGCAAGAGCCAATTATCCTCATATTAGGGAAAAAATTCCTTCCCGACTCCAAATATGGCAATCAGAATAATTCCCTGGATCAAGGTCCCACCTTCAGTTATCTATTACTCATAACTTGTAATATTCTTACACTGAACACACCACCAGAACACAAATAACAATGAATAAATAATAATTAATAAAGATAGCGCTGACAACATAAATAAAATAATTACTTTTTTTAAAGGAATCACAGAGTAACAAGTTGAGCTGATGAGATTGGTTATTATGCTAGGTGACATGAAATACAAACTTTTATTTGCAAACAATTCCTAATTGCACACAGCTTTAATCCATGATCTGTGCATTACATTAATCCTTGCCATCTAAGCATGGATTCAAGCACTGGGTCAGCAGATCAGATGGTTGTCATAGAGCTCTCTCTTCCTTCTGTCTACCTTTCTCCCTCCCAACCATATCTACTCTATGTAGTTAAACATCAAATTCACAGTGCTTCCTAGAACATCCATCTAACAGTGCTCACCTGTCAACATACAACTTCACCAAGCACTTCCATTGCCAACTGACTCCTTTCGAGTCCCGGGAAAAGGAATGTCTGTTCTACTTTTTTCCTCTTGCAAAATGCTGTCAGAGTTGATGTGCTAGGCTCTGGTGTGCTGAAAGGAAGCCACTGGACAGTCTTTATATCAGGCACACTGCTTGTTACATTTGTATGAATATATATATATATATATATATATATATATATATATATATATATATATATATAGCCCATGTCACTGACACAGATAGCTTATTGCTGAGATGTGAAAACATAATGGAATTATAGTATGTATTAAAGTGATAACATGTTGGTGACTGTGAATTAGCTACAAGTGATTTCTAGTTAGAATGATGGCTCAGTTTGCTGCAGGTAGGAAGCACAGGGCTCCCTTCAATATATATTCTACACTGCACCTACTAAACTAAAAACATCCATGCTCTGTCACTACTAAACAAACAATGTTGCTGTGGTGGATGCAACTGTATACGAGTAGCTGAAACCTCATATATTTGCCATAGGGAACCAGCCTACTTTCTACTCTAATTGTGCATCAGGTACAGAGCGCTATGAAAGGACAAAGCCATGGTTCACTCATCTACACACAACTTTATATAGGTTATTGCAGTGAGAAGACTAGATAAGCCCGTACATTTAAATAGTATTATATGTTTAACAGTCCTCGCATACCATTTACAAATATACTGCCCAAATAATAACTATGGAAAAAATTGTAACTAAAATTGTATTATATATTATTATAGCAGCTCACCTTGCTCCTCCCCATTATGAATGAACACACATCACTTCTCCAGTCCAGTCTTTAGCGACTATTACTAATAGCACAGTTTTAATATTAATGCCGACAAAGTTTAAAATAATGTTAAGGGATAAATGTCTAAATTACTTTAATCTGCAAAACTTGTGTTTCCTAACACGCTGAGCTTAAATTTATAGCAGACACAGGAATCCAGCAGGATTATTATTTCCAAAGATATTTGTGTAGGCTTTGTATGTATGTATGCATAATTTTATTTATAAAGCGCCACAAATTTACACAGCACTATACAATTCAGCAATACAAATACAATAGAGATATGGGAAAAGTGCATTAAACAATACAAGTAAAATATCACATGGATACATCCCTTGAAGTGCTAGGTTGTGGTTGACACAAGAGGATGGAGGTCCCTGCTCCATAGAGCTTACAATCTAAGTGCAAGGGTTTACTTTCTAAAGTACCCACTATTTCCTAAAAGCTCCAGTCTTAAAGTTAATTTAATTAAAAATAGTTCTTGCTACTTGCTAAAGTTCCTGATTTCAGTAATTCATACTTTTCAAATTCTTGCTAAATCATTACACAAAACTTCTGAGGACTTTATACTTCAGTCGCAATGATGCTTGGGCAACTTTAAGTTCTAACGCCAAAACATCTCTAAAATCTCTGTACAAGGTTGATAATAAATTACGTAGTTTAGTTGTGCACTGCATGACCGCAAATAATTTAGAGCAGTCTACAGTATGTGATTAATAGTTAAGAATTAAAAATATTTAGAATAATGTGTTTTCTTCTAAATGAATGAGAGTAAATCCCTTCATGCAAGCAGAGGTTCTCCTTTTTTATTTGAATAGTATCCACAATTTCTTTATTGTGATTTGTTTTACTTAATTGTTTGATTTAATTCATACATTTTGCCTCAGTCCCTACTCCATGACACCCCCTACAGCAAACACAGAGCACACTGAGCATGTTCAGTGTGCAACAGGCCGACACAGTCCTTAGCGTCATCATCTTGTGTTGCTCCAGAGGAGGGGGCATTTGCTGAGGTCTGTATCAGCTGGTGAACCTGCCACTAACTGATCTGTGCTGCCAGCTCACTCCTAACTTCCTTGTGTTTCGGGAGATTTAAAAAATTACCTCAAGCAAGCTCCAGTTCAACCAGATCCAATGTCACATTAATTTGTCTGCCTCCTCCGTTATGAGTGAAATCTTAAGTCCTGTTGAGGATTTATCAATCAATGCACTTTTCACTTTGAATTTATGTCTGCATTATTCCCTTTGGACAGAGCCAAAGTGGCCTACATATTGAATTTACTTTATGGCAAAGCTCAAACTTGGGCATCTCCTCTCTGGGAGTAAAAGAATTCTTTAATTTGCACCCTAACAAAATTTCTATCCACTTTTAAAACTGTCTTTACTGAGCTTGGACAGACATCCTCTGCATCTTCTGCCCTATTGCACCTAATAGAGACAACCCACACTGTAGGGGATTAAGCAATAGAATTTCATACACTGGCTGCTCAGATGAGGTGGAACAACAAGGCCTTAGTTGCTGCTTTTTTTAAGGTTTGGCACCCCACATTAAAGATAAAATAACCACTAGAATTTTACCTTCTTCCTTGGATACTTTGATTTCCCTAGTGACCTGAGTAGATATTCGTGTTCATGAAGAAGAAACAGAGGATTAGGATATTTCCTTGCCTTGTGCCTACCTTCTAGTCTCCTGTGTCTAATTCTACTGAAGAGCATATGCTGCTTTGGAGAATGCAAGATTACTCCTCAAAAGAATACCCACAGATTCAATTTGGGCCTATACCTTTATTGTGGAGCACATGGTCATCTAAGAAATATGTGCCTTGAGCCCCCATGAAATTGGGAAACACTAAAGCCTAATTGATTTAGGGGGCATCACAATAGGCTACTCTTCCAGTTCTCCAAAGACTCGATTATTATTTCCTGCACCCCTGTCCAAATGTTCTCAGGTTCTGTCAACTTCTGCTTTTATAGATCCAGGTATGCTAGGAAATTTCTAGATATTACAGTGACTAAAGAATTGGGCATTCCTCTTAGAGTCCTGGATCCCTCTTCCCCATTATTCATTGGTCTAAAAGGGAGCTAGTTCCTTAGAATATTTCTTGTCTTTCCACATGCATTTGCTCTCCACCATGACCCCCAATGGAGGTGATAGGAACCTCTAGTTTGACTAGTTCCTCAACCATATTGTTCATATACAGATGTATTTTCTAAGAAACAGGTAGTCTTTACCACCTCATAGGTCATTTGTCCCATAGAGTATTTTTTCTGAAACATCCCTTTCTCGGGTTGGGTTTATCCCCTCTCTTTGCCAGAGACTGAAGCCATGTCACAATATGTTAAAGAAAATTTGCAGTGAGGTTTCATTCAGACATCTTCTTCTCCAGCAGGAGCAGATACGGTTCTCTAAGACCCTGCACAGACTACAGAGGACATAACAAGATTACTAAAAAGAATAGTTATCCCCTAATTAGTCTGTGAAAAGTTTGATCATATTAGAGGAGCAACAATCTTTAGTAAACTAAATTTAAGAAGTTTGTATGCTCTCATCAGAATCTGTGAAAGCAATGAGTGGAATACTGCTTTTAATACCTGTGATGGGCATTATGAATACCTATTAATGAACTTTGGTTTATGTTGTATACTCTGCATAAACTCTATAAAGAGATAGTACCATGATAGTCAGCATGTAACAAATGAGAAGAGCAGAATGGAAATACAAACCGATATTAACGTTTGGACAGGAGGCTGTGTGTGTTTAGCCAATGCTAAGGACTGCATCAGCTTGTCATGCAGTGGGAAATTTAAAAATGTGTTTGTTCATCCACTCATTGTCTGAGCTTCAGGTTTTGTTTGTGCATGTTGTATGTACTTGTCCTTGCTTTTCCAACCTTTCGTCAAACCTTATAATTTCTAATTGCTTCCTAGACTTTCACTGCTCCCTTGGTATTTAGAGTTCAAATTACTCCAAGTGGGTTCTGTTTGTATTCACCAGCTGCCATCAGTGGGGGGTAAACTCTGGGAGCATTTTTGTGCAAAGATCATATTCCCTTAAGGGGGGACTCCTTGCCTCAGTGTGACTAAGTGGTGATGACTCCACTGTTGTACAGAAGATCCACTAAACATGTGGCACAGTGCCTTTATTACAGAAAAATCTGGAACCATGGAGCAGACTTAGTCACAGGCAATTTTAAGGTTGTAGTTCTATATTAGCAAACATCTGCTAAAATTAGATTCTACTCATTTTATTCCTTCATGTAATTGACAGTCTCTCAGTTTTCACATTCCTTGTGCTATGTTACATCCCTATAACATCCCTCTATGTCTTGTTATTTTATTTAAAACTTCTCTTAACTACATGCATACAACTGAGTGTCAGCTCAAAGCCCATACAGTTACATACAGTATGTCATCTGAGAAGGGGTCATAAACAATGATGCATTTTTTTATAGTTACAAGGAATCTGCATGAGATGGAAGGGTACCTCTCTCCTAGTCAGGGATAGAGGCCTGAGAATTATGGAGATAAATTCTAAGAAATATTTTTAATACTCATATGTTAAATCTGATATTTGAGAATTCACTTTGAGTGATATTATGAGTCACAGGTATAACAGTTTAGTTTGTTACATAATTAGTCTGTGACTGCACAAAGTGGTATGATCATTTTTGTGGGTTTGGCTTAAGAAGCTAAACATTCCTTGTCTATAAGCTCCTGAGATCAGAGCCAGCTCTGGCCCTATAGGCGCCCTAGGCGCCCCCTCCCC